>JASAOD010001743.1:0-21654 GCA_030849845.1 Crithidia brevicula | reverse complement strand
AGGTGAAGAGCGCGGGCGACACGAGCAACTTCGAGAAGTACCCAGACAGCCCGGTGGACCGCACGCCTGCACTGACGCTTGCCCAGCAGGCGGAGTTCAAAGAGTTTTAACGCATTTTTCTGGTGTGCACCAGCAATTCGAGGCGCCTGCTGCATTCTGGGTATTTCATTCGTGAAGTGATGTCTTTCTTTTCTGCATTCTCCTTTTAAAATATCTTTCTTGAAAATTTTCCCTTGTTGGAGGATTTTTATTATTATTGTTATTATCATTTATGTTTTGTGGCGTTGACGATGGAGTCTCCGTTTACCCCTCTTTGTTTTTGTTTTAATATTTCACTAGTGGCGTTGATTTTTATGACTGCGTTATTCGTCTTTTAGCCCTATTTTATTTTGGATTTGAATAATAACAACAATAATACTACTAAGCATCTCCAATTACGTTGCAGTGTGTTTATGTGTTCTTTTCTTTCTGTGGAAATCTCTGTATTTCTTTTTTTTTTGTTTTGTCTGCGCGGACCTCTTTCTCTTAGTTTGTTCTCCGTCAATTTCATGTGCTCTATGTGCTGTATATTGTTACGGTTTTTCTTTCCCTCTTGTGTCAAAGGAAACCCTTAAGCACGATAATCAAATGCTGGCGCCTCGTTTCGCTCGAAGGTTTGATGCTGGATTGTCTTGTTTTTCTCCTATTTTTTTTTCCATTGCTCGATCAACCTCCTGCTCACAGATTAGTGGAGCGTTTGTGCGACTTGTTTTCTTTTTCTGTTTAATCTGTCTCTCTTCGTAGAACCGTTTCTTAATTTATGATTCTTTTTGTTACTATCTTCCTTGTTCTCGTGAAGGTCACATAGGTTTTTAATATATATATTTTTTCTCCAAATAGCATCTGTGTTTCACTAATTCGCTGTTTTGTTGTGCCACGTCTCACCGAGCTTTTTTTTTTTTTCACGATGTTCCATATTTTTTCGGTTGAGATAGAAATCTTCTTCTAGTCCGTTGGAAAGACCAATAATATAAAACAACAACAACAACAACAAAAGCTAACACAAGTCTCAGGAGCGACGAAACGTAGTTGGCATAGGCGTTGCATGCGGATAATTGCGGAACCGGAACATGTCTGGGTAGTGTCGCGCCTCAGTGCGCAGTATTACGTAGGCGTGTTGATGGGTGACAATGATCCTTGTTGTGGTGCGGCTGTTTCTTCCATTAAGTCTCAAAGAATTTCTTCGTCAAAGCTTACTGGTGCGATATTGACGGAGCTTGTTGCTGCACGCGATCGTTACCCTTGCCTGCCTTCTTGCGTTTGGTGTCCACTACTCGCAGCGAGACTTGCATTTAAGCACAGGAAGAGGGAAAGAGAGAGTCTGAGAAAGAGAACAAACATACTTCGGCTGGCAACTTATGAGCTTTGCGAAAGCGTTTTCACTTGTCTGCTGCTGCGGTATGTGTTTCCCCGTCAACCTTTTTCTTATCTTATCTTTGCTCAGCTGTGATTGTTTTTTTCCTCCTCCCTGTCTATCTCCCTTCGTCTCACGTGTACTCCGGTTTTGTCTTGCACATACGCACACACGTGCACACCTGCGAGCGTAACCTTGCCCAGTTTTGTTTCGCCAAAACTAGGATAGCCCGTGGTGCTTCGCGGTGTTCACTAAAGCACCCACTGTAGCAACCACAACAAGCGGTATTCACTAAAGAAGAAAAAAAAAAGGCGACGCAAGGAGTGCTGCTCGCAGTCTTTTCAATCTATAGACACAAAACTCACTTTTTGCTTCTCTTCTCCTCTGCCGGCTCGAACGCAAGCTACACTTTCGAGCGGAGCACCGCCGTCAACCCCTGCCCTTACTTTGAGATTGATTTCCAGAAGTATTACACTGGAAACGTCTGTCTGCTCGTCGCTGGCGGTTTCACTTTGACCCTTTTATGAGTTGCGTGGTGGCAAGATGACGAGTAGAACAAATGGAGAGGTGCTCTATCGTGGCATGACGGAGAGCGACTGGAGACGGCTGCACACACGGGTGATTCCCAACCCCGTCCCCTTGGATGAGTTCAAGAATGTCGTGCTCACCGGCAAGCTGCAGGACCGCTATCTCGCTAAAGATCTCCACAAGATGATGCAGGAGCTGCGCGATCTCCTTCGCGAGCACGGCGAGCTTCGGGAGGCCGCTATTTTCCCCTTGAGTGGCAAGAAGCAAGAGCTGTCTGCTGCCGCCGCGGCTGCGGTGCGAGTCATCGACGCGCATCGGGAACGGGTGCCGGTGTTGCGCCGCTCTCCCAGCACCTCCGCCGCTCCCCCTGACGCAGCGGAAAGCCGAGATGGTTCTAACTCCCCAACGCTGGACAGCGCAAGCGACCAGCAGCGTCTGTCGACCTCCGGCGTGGGGGGCGCCGAGCAGACGAGTGAGCTGCCTTTGCCGTCCTCCCTCACCCCATCCAACAGTCCTCGGCGCTCGTCTCGTCATCTCCCTCTCGTTGACCACATCGCAGCCGAGGAGCAGCCGCTGATCTCGTCCACGATGGCGAGTAGCGCAGCGCAGACACCCGGCTGTACGCCCATTGCTACTTCAGCGTCGCCGTCGCCGTCCACTGCGCGATTGCGCGAGCCGGCGGTGGCGCGGAACGACGGCGCCAATGGCTGTGCGGGACAGGCGGAGCGGTCGCACAGGGAGCCCACTGCAGCCTCTGTGCGATTGGCGACATCATGGACCAGCAACGAGCGTCTGTCGTCCACCATTGCCCAGCACGCCGCGACCACCACGCGTCCGCACGTCAACACCGCAGTTTCTGCCACTGCCCCCGCCCCTTCTGGCGCGCTCCCGTCCTCATCGACGGCGCTGCCACCACCTCCTCCTCCAACAGCAGTGGGATCGAGCGCGACTCTATCTAACGGAGCGGCGAACGAGTTGGCACAGCTCAATGAGGCTGCCCCGCCCTTTTTTCGCATTCTGGGCGTTGTCCGCGGCTTCCAACTTCGCTTCGGCTCCTCGCCGCTCAAGTTCGAAATACCTGTGCAGTACACGGAGGCCGTGCATAACCGCCGGCTGCGCGTGTACTTGATCCCGCTGCGCCACCCCAACATCCCCGCCCGCTGGCCCACCGCGAAGGAAATTGTTGTCTATGTGAATGAGCAGTGCGTCATGACGCCGTGGAAGCGTTCCTGGCCGGACCGCAAACAGGAGGTCGCCAAAACCTTTCTGCCGCTCGACATTACGTACCTGCTGAGCCGCAACATGCCTAGCCAGCGCATGCAGGTGGATGTTTTTAATAAGGAGTACCTCTCGCCCGCCATCGTGGCCGTCGTGCAGCCGCAGAGCCTGGAGGAGGTGACGGAGTCGATGCTGCTGTCTCGGCTCGGGTGCCGAAGCGTGACTCAGGCGCTGAGCACCTTCGACCTTGCAGGGCGGGGTGAAGGAGCGCAAGAAGACGAGGAAGAAAAGTTGGAGTCGTCGTCCTCCTCTCCGTTGACGGACCAGTTGCTGTCAAATGACACCCGCGTCCGAGACACCTACGCTGCGATTCTTGACGAGGACGAGGAGGACGACGGCTTGGAAGCGGACGACCCGGTCATCACGACCAAGTGCCCCATCTCCCAGCAGCCACTTGGCGTGCCGGTGCGAGGCAGCCGCTGCACCCACCTCCAATGCGTGGACCTCGACGCCTTCCTCGTCAGCAGCAACAAGGGAGCCTACTGGAACTGCGCACTGTGCGATGCGGAGATGCGGCCAAGGGACGTGCAGATCGACACGGTACTGTGGAGGTACCTGAGGGCCTTTGGCTCACCAGAGGCGTACCCGAGCTACTTACGACTCTCTGCCCGACCGCCAGGGAGTGTGGGACAGAGCAAGTTCTATTGGCACCCCTCGACACGCACGGGAGAGAACGCTGATGTCATATCCGATGACGAGGACAGCGAGAAGGGCGAGATAGACGATGAGCGGCGGAGGGAGCACGAAAAGGATCTATTGCGGCCGCCTGCTCTGTCAACGCCAGAGAATGTGTGGAATACAGCTGAGGCGACGACGATGGTACGGACACCTACCTCCATCAACGCGTCTGGGGAGGGCGAGAGAGCTCCGCAGATTGAGTCCGATAGGAAGCGGAGTCGAGAGGAGGAGGCCGACGCCGGCGAACCGCAGGGAACCGCTGAGGATCCCATTGAGCTTTGATTGAAAACACACACACATATATATATATATATATAAAGAGAGAAAAAGAGAGTAGCTGGGAGAATGGAAAAGAGACCGCACAGCTCGTTTGTATTCTTCTGCTTTGCGCTCTTCCTTTTCATTTATTTATTTAAAAAAAATCCCATTGCACGAGCTGCTAGTTGGGAGGGACGGTAGCGAGCGCGTTTTTTTCTGTATTCCAACTGTGTCTCCGGCTTCTCTATAAGTGATGTGACTTTTACTTTTCTCTCGACGTGTCTCTGATTTCCTGTCCTCGGGGACAACACCTGCAACTCCACTTCAATTGTAAAACGTGCAAAAAGCATAACGATAATAGCAAGTCAACACATAGACCTTCTTGAACCACACTCTCGGAAGAAAGCAATATAGAAAAAAGCGGGTCCGGTTTGACTATTGGCGATGGAAACAGACGAGTCTCCCTTCTGTCGCGGTGGCACTTGCATAATCTATTTTCACCGTGTTTTCGCTCGCTCTTTTTTAGTGACGTTTGCTTGAAAAGAGAATGACACTAACATGCGCAAGATGAATTGACTCTGTGGGCATGTCCTGTGAACGAAAAGTTCATTTTCAATGCGGGTGGCTTGTCCTGTGCTCTGTACGTTATCTTTCACACTTTCTCCCCTACGCCTTGTTCTCTTTCTTCCATACACGATCTACACTTTCGTTCCTCATTACTGCCTTCCCATGACAACGACATACATTCCAAGATAGTTTTGCATCTCGCACGCTTAGCTCCCCCTATCCCCTTAGCTCTCTCTCTCTCTTTACTGTTTTCTTTTATTATTGTTTATATCTCCTAAACAAACAATTGTTTTCTCTTTTTAATTTTAGCTGACTTTTATCTCTGTTCTCTCTTGCCTTTGTCTCTATATTTACTTTTCGTTTCATTGGTAACTTTTTTTTTTTTCCTTCTAAAGATTCAGGGAGTCGTGATCCATTACGTTCGATCCACTCATTGATTGACAAATATTGTACGCTTTACTTTTATTATTATTATTATTATTTTGTGTTTCATTTTCTTTATTCCTAAGATTTTGCGCACTGGTTTAACGGTGTAAAGTTATTTGGTTTTGTGTTTTGGTTTGAGAGCTTGCGTCGCCGTTGCGCCTGCCTCTTTCATCAGCTGCTTTTTTCCCCCTTTTCTTCTTTCCGTGTTCCTTGTGGCTTAAGTCGGGGTAGCGCTACTCAACTGAAGTTTTTCAGTCTACAAGAAAAAAAAAAAAACCCACCTCTGTCTGCAAAGTCAACGAAGTGAGACTAGCAGGAATTAAAAAACAAAGAAACAAACAAAAAACAAAATCCACACACACCCACAAGGCAAAGCAGCTGCTGCACTTCATTTGAACGCTAATTTTTCGTTTGGTTTATCTTCATTCCAACATTCGTTTTCATTTTTTCACCTAACAAACACACACACAAAAAAAACAACAACAACAACAAACAAAAAACAATAGACCAAAAACAAAGCAACTTGGACGTGCCACAAGCTCATATCCCCCCCCACACATACACAGCCGTTGTGCAGCGCAAGAGATCTCAACTTCATTCCTTTTCCTTTCATTCTGTTTCTTCGCGCGCGGAAAAAAACAAAAACAAAACAAGTATTGCTTTTCTATACGTCGAACTCTCTACACCTTGTTGGTCTTCACCTCTCGTTTCTTTTTTCTCATCTTAGCTGTGTTGCTGCACGGGAGCCCACAAATATATATAATTCGCCGCTTAGAAAATCGCATAAGCAAAAAAAAAAAACAACACGTTTTCGTTTCCTCCTAAAGAGGCTCGTTTATCTTTTTTTCCCACGCTGGTTCTTCTTCCTCCCTTTTTTGTTTTATTTGAATTGTGCAGTCAACCCGACACGAGTATCTTATCGTTCTCTTCACTTGATTTGAGCTGCAGTGTCCTCTTTTCACACACTCTCGCAGTTTTTTGTTTTTATTGCTCTTCGTCGATTTTCTTTCCCTCTTTTTGGCTTGCCGTATTTGTCGCCTTGCTCTTCCCCTTATTCTATTCTTTGTCTTCCCCTTGTTTTCGCCGCGTGAGCAACGAAGGTCGGTGTGAGGATCGACGGCCTTTTTTTTTTTCTGATCACATCTCTTCTCCCCTTCTCCCCCTCTCAACTTTCTCGCTATTTTCCCCCTTTTTTTTCAAATTTGTGATTATCTGGGAAAGCTATCTATTTTGTGTTTGTTTAACTGTGTTATCTATTTTGCTTGACGACTAATTGCAGCACGGAGGTTCACCTTCACGTTCACAAGAGGAACAATCTCTCTTAAAAAAAAAGAGAGAAAGAAGCTAACTTTTTATTTAGCTGTTGTTTTCCCTTCTTCGTTCTCTTCTCATTATTTCCGCCGCAATTTCGTCGGTGCATGCATATCCGCTTATATAGATCTTACAAAAAACACACACACACACACACACATTTTCATTTTAACTGAACACCAAACCCTCCGAAAAGAAGTGTAGACAACATTAACAAAAAGTTTGTCATTTCGATATATAAAAAAGACTGTTTTACTCTCTTTTTTCATTCTTCCGCGTCCTTCTTCGTCTTCCTCATTTTTGTCTTCACTTCGACACGGGAAAAAAAAAAGAACTAAACAATAATAGCCACTCAACTTTGTGTACTCTCTCGCTTTTTTTTCTTTTCCTTTTGTGGGTTCAATTAATCAGCCTCCTTTTCTTAACTTGTATTCGCGACAACACAGCCTTGTAGCTGATATATTAAGTTTTTTCTCCTCTGCCGAGGAGGTGCTTGACTACTTAAGTTTGGAAAGGATCCCCTTTGTTTTATTTTGTGCTCCTGTCCACTACCGAGTCCGTATTGTTCGTGTTCTCTTTCTTGTCAAGTTTTCTCTTCTCCCATTTTTTGCTTCCGTGCTCTTTTCATTCTGCATAGCTTTCGTGGTTTCTTGAACGTCGCGTCCACTTTCGTTGCTGCGTTGCTTTTCGGCTTCCTTTTCCCGCAAGCTGCTACATTCGGTGTCCTCAGCGCGTACGGTAAAAGCTGCTCACATCAGCAAAAAAAAAAATTGTAAAAGAAACAGCCCAGAGAAGTCAGACAACATCATTAAACCAGCAGGAGTTATCGATTCATCAACCAAACAGATTGCTTTTGCCAAATACACACACACACACACCCACACAAATAATCAAAACTCACACACAATAATAAAGCACTTGTAAATCGAGCACAGCTGCAAGGCACGTAAGCATTTGAAGAGCAGTGGTAAACCAAACAAGAAAAAGGAAAGAGAAAATTTTCAACGGTGTTTCTTTACCCTCGTTGACACTTACATCTTCTAAATTTTAAAAATCTTCGTTTTTTTTTTTCTCTTTTCTCTAGGGTCTCTTGTCTTTTGTGTTCTCGTGTTTCACCACTTCACTGAACAAGATTTCTTTCTTCGTTTTTTCTTTTTTTTGAAAGCATTCTGCCTTTCTGCTGCACTGACACTTCTTTGGTCTGTCCATCTCTTTCATCGGTTGTATCGTACGTTTCCAACAACCCTTTTAATTTGTTTTGACCTAATAAAGTAGCCCGCAGCTGCAAAGACGTGACCTTAATAGAGCAAAAAAAAATATATATATATATATATTTAATTTACAGTTTATTCTGAACAAAGTGAGTGCGGTTGAGAAGAACCAGTCTCCTTCTACTTAAATCGTTTTTTTTTTCTAGATCTTTTAAACCGTTGTTTTTTCTCGCTATAGTTTGTGTCGGCGTGCAGCTTGTTAACGATCGTGTTCAGTTTTCAAATACCCTTATTTTCTTGCTTTTACGCCCTTTTTTCCAAAAAACTGGTTGCCTTTATCTCTCTGTAATTTCAGTGGTACTTTCCCTCTCTCCAAGGCCTCCAAAGATTATTTTTCTTTTCTCATAAATATAATATATACATAAAATATATATATTTCAAGCAGCGAAACCAATGCCCTCTCTTCGCACCGTCTACACTCGCGAGGATCTTCTCCGCATCGCTGCCTTGGCTAGCGGGATGGACGTGAGCCCTGCCATCATCGGCAAATTCGACGTGATTGAAGTGGCAGAACCGGCCGCCATCCCCAAGCGGCGAGAGGCCGACATCGCGGCTCCTGGCGCCTCTCCTGACAGCGGCAGCACCAACGGCTTCATCGGCAGTGGACTCGCGGCCAACACAGCCAAAGCGAATACCAACGGTAGCGGCAACGCCGCCACAAGCAGCAATGGCAACGGCAACGTTGCCGGCACGAACAGCAGCAGCAACAACAACAACACCAATCATAACAGCAACGCAGGCGGTGGCCTAGGTCACTCGAACAGCTCGCCGACGCCGATGTACAGTGCGCGCACCAACACGGACGGACGCCGTGGTGGCAACAACGGCCGTGACGACGCAAGTGGAGGCAACAACAACAACAACCGTCGCAATGGGGATGAACGCCGCCAGGCCGGCTACGACCGCTTTGCTCCTCCAGAGGGGCGCTTCAGTCGAGGGAACCGCAACCAGGAGACGTTTGAGTTTGGTGTGGAGTACGAGCTGCAGCAGAGCGCTATGCAGAAGCGCCGTGTCACGGAGATGATGGAGCGGGAGGACCGCAAGGGAGAGCAGCTCAAGCAGGCGCTGGAGAAGTTCAAGCAGGTGGACAAGGAGCCGGAGCCCCGGGAGACCGAGAGCAAAGAGACGGACGAGATCGAGCGCCTTCTCGCTGGTCTCACGATGAGCGACGATGCCCAGCCAAAGACGGTGGCGCGCTCCCGCTTCTTCTCCGCACAGGCGGCGCCACCACCGAGTGCCCCACCCACCCAGCTGCCTCCATCCCCGCAGCCGCCGCAGCCGCCGCAGCCGCCAACATCGACGACCGCCGCGACGAGTGGCGTTGCGCCTGCGAACGCGCCGCGGCAGCAGAAGGTGCTGATGGTCTCTGGCAACGGTGGTGCCCCGAGCTACTCGACCAGCCTATGGGGCAATGTGAAGAGCGAGCCGAACCTGTGGGCCACTGCGCCGTCGATGGCGAGTGCCCTGAAGCAGTCTCTTCAGCCTCAACAACAACAGCAGCAGCAGCAGCAGCAGACTTCGCACTCGTCGCCGTCGCAGTCGAAGCCCGACTCTCAGCCGCCACAGCCGCAGCCGACGGCAGGGCCAACAACAGGGAACGTGTCCGGCGCAAACATGCCCCCGCCACCACCACCGCCATCATCGACCGCGTCGCAGGGCGGTGGTGCGCCGCTGCACTACAACCCCGTCCCGTCTGCTGCCACAGCATCTCACCAGTCGTCTGCGGCTGCGGGCGGGGCGAGCAGCACCATTGCGGCCATGGGCTTCAAGACGAGTGTGCTGGGTCTCAGCAGCCAGCAGTCGCGGCCCACCTCTGCCACACCGGCCTCCAACACCACCACCACTACCAACACCACCGTACCGCCGCCGTCCCGTGCGTGGCCTGCGGCAGAGCTGGAGTTGATCATGAACAGCGGTAGGGCCGTGCCCGCATCGGTGCCTCCACCACCGCCGCCCCACTCAGCCGCCCAGCCCAACGCTGGCAAGGTGATTGCCGTGGCGGACTTGGAATCGATGTTGATGCAGCAGGCACGTAAGGGGACCGCAGCGAACGCGCAGCCTGCAGTGCAGCCTCCGCCACCACCGCCGCCACAGCAGCAACAGCAGCAGCAGCAGCAGCAGCAAGCACCTCCTCAGCCCCAGCAACAGCAACAACAGCAACAGCAGCAACAGCAACACCAGACACAGCAGCAGCAGCAGCAGCAGCCAGCACCGCCGCAATTTATGACAGCGGTGAAGACGCCAACGATGATGCCGCAGAGCATGTCGAACCCGATGGCCGGCTTCATGGGCGGCGTGCCTCGCTCCCCGCCGCAGCATTTTCCAACTGGGCTGAGTATGCCTCCCAGTCCTCCCATGCTGCCGCACCAGCCACAGCCCCAGCAGCAGCCCCAGCAGCTGCCCCCTCCGCCTCCGCCCATGACATCGCAGACGCTGGCGTCGCAGCAGTCATGGATGGCCATGTCCCAGCCGCAGCCAGGTCAGCAGCCACAGCATTTGGGCAGCGCGGTGCATGGCGTCCGCGCCAGTCCGCCGCAGCAGCCGCAACAGGCCAGCAAGATGCCGCCGCCGCCGCCGCAGATGGCGCAGCCTGGGATGCCGATGCCCATTATGATGAACGCGCAGGGACAGTACTATGCGGCGCCGCCGCAGCAGCAGCAGCCGTTCTTCTTGCCCGGCCAGACGATGATGTTCCGCCGTCCGGATGGTACCGTGTTTATGCAGCAGCAGCCATCGCAGCCCCAGCAGCCGCAGTTTAACCCCTTTGGCACCAGTGCGCCATATCTCTTCCAACCACCACAGCAGCAGCAGCAGCAGCAACAGCAACAGCAGCGCCGTTAATGGGTGAAGTAAAAGGATGATGGGTAGCGGTGTTTTTTTTTCCCGGCAAATATGGTGCCACGTGCTTCAGTAGCGCTCAAGCTCTTTTGCCCCAATATACGCACACACACACACACACACTAAAATATATACATATATATGAAAAACAACAACAACAACAACAACGTGAAAACCTTATGTATAAATGCGTGTGCGTGTGTGTGTGTGTGTCTGTGCACGTATGCGTAAATAACTGGCGTATTTCTAACTAATGAAGTTTTTGCTCGTTTCTGATAAAAGTCAAAAACGTGGTTGGCTTTTCTTTTCGGGCTAGTATTTTGTTACTTTTCTCTGGGTGTGTCTCATAATTTTCTTTTGATTATTGCTCGTTTGTTTCCCCTTTTCTCCCTTTGTTTTGCACGTTGTACTCTTCGTTCCTGAAAGTTATTGCTCTTTCTTTTTAATTTTGACGTGGCTCAGACACGCAACGTTGTGGTACAAGGCAGTCGTGGCACTTGCGGAGTGTCACGGAATCAAATGCAACTCCCCAACGAATAACTATATAATTTATGTTTTTTTTTAAATGTTATATTCAGAGCACTTTGAAACAAAACAAAACAAAAGAGTGAGGCGTGAAGGGGGGGGGGGTAAGGAAACTCCACCCACTGCTGGCTCTCCAGTATATATGTATGTTTTTTCTTTCTCTGTTCTTTCTCTCTCAGTCGTGGCCAATGGGCAATGATTATGTAAACGCCGACGGGAAGGAAGCCCTAAATAAAACATCCACAGGCACACACGCACACACACAGTTAAACAAAACACCCCCAAAAGGAGTACTACTTTTCTCGCTCTCTGTGTATTTCGTTTTTATTAACCGTCGTTTGTGGAGTTGACGAGCATCATTGAGACCTCCATCGCTTTTTGTGTATTTACTTCGTTACCCGCCTGGCGTTTTTCTTTCCTATTTTTTTTAAATGTTTAATTATGTGAATGTTGCCTTTTTCAAAAGCCAGGTGTGGCTGCGCGTGCTTTGTATTCATTTACTATCATTCTGTTCTCTTGTTCAACCTTCTTTGACAGCGGCTTGCTCTCTCTCTCTCTGTGTCCACTGGTGGCGCAGTTTTCGGCCTTCGAAGCACTTACACCTTTTCTTCTCTTACGGTGCACTCCGTAAAGTACCGCTGCCACGACCTCGCCCAGTACTGGCTCTCTTAGTAAATGTTGACTTTTTTGTTTCTTTCCTTGTCTAAAGATATTCATGGGCTCGAAAACAAAGAAAAAAATATAGAACATAAAATAATAAAAAATGAGGTATAACAGCGCACGAACACGCACAGAGATGCTGCGTGGGTGCTACTACGCCTCAGCTCTAGAAGACATTAGCGACGAGCAAGCCTTTTTCTTTAATTCTCAGCGTGGGAGAACAGAGTGACTCGCACCTATCTGTGTCCTCGTTGCTTGACGCCCTCCCAAAACGTTACCCGCCCGTCTCCTAAAAGACAATAAAAAGATGACGTTTGCTGGTGATTGCATGTGCTTGAGGGGATGCTGCTGAGCAATGGAGAGGCATCAGCGCTTCTTGTAGGAGCGGCCTGCCGTAACTTTATGAGGAAGCTCAAAAGAGAACAGCGACACCGGCAAAAAAGAAAAAAAAAGCACGCATACACACCCCCACACACTCACACACCCAGCCAATGAAGGACTGAAACCATTTCAACACACTTTTTTCTCTCTCACGTTCTTGTCTCACTATCCTTGTTTATTAATATTCTCCTTCTACTTTTCCTTTTCGTCGATGCCTCTCGACTGCGGTCCGTTTTTGCAGTGCGGCCGCCGCACGCCCCTTCCGCTTTCCACTCGTCATCTGTGCTTTGCACATCGCATTGGCTGCGTCTGTTCTGCCTCCCCTCTGTCCTATTTTATACAGTACCTCCCCCCGGACAAAGGCCCAGGCTTGCTCCTCAGCCAGCGAATTACTGTCTTGATTCGCCTCCCCACTTTTTTCCTGAGGAGATACACATAGGGATTGAAAAGGCAAGCGAATATACTCGATTTGGACAAACACAAGTGTTGTACCAACACGTTTCTTGGAACGGATAGACTTTAAAGAAGTTTCTTCGTTTTCCCTTTCGAAATTGACAGTGCTCTGTCTTCGTTTCTTGCAGCTCTACACATCGCCCTAAAAACCAAAAAAAGAAACAAAAATAAAAAGTACAACACATAACAACGCTATTTTAAACAAGTATTTCACTTTGACTGCTGTCCGACACTACTTTCGTTTTCCGTCTTGTGTTTTGTCGTCTTCCTTCTGTTTTTTTTTCTCCCCGGATTGCAGCTCGATCTACTCGAGGAGTTTGCGGGCCTCAAAAAGTTTTTTTTGCCGAATTATTCGTTGTGTGCGTTGACTCCTTACTCTCCCTCAATCAAGCTCGCTGACACTTTCCACAAAGTGGAGTCTTGTGTTCAACAGCTTGATCAGTAATCTGCGGCGACACACCTGCACCTAATCGTTTTCGTTTCTTATCGGTTCTCTCTTCAGAGCGACAACAACGACAAAAAGAAAGCAAGCAAGAATTCGTGGCTTCCGGCGCTTCCCTCTTTCTAAAACCCCGCCCAAGCGTGTTGCTCAAAATGGAAATTGTGTGCTCCGCCATCGCGGGCATGTGCGCGCGTGTGTTGTGTCACCCACTGGACACAATTAAAACTGTGGCTTTCACCGGCTTCGCTGGGGAGCACCAGATCAACCCCGCCGCCGCCGACGCCGCAGCCACGACGTCGACTTCTCATGCGGCAGCGAAGCCGATCACCACAGTACCGCGCGAGGTGCCCCGCACGTCTTTTCTGAGCTCTGCTCGGTCGATTCAGGCACGCGAGGGCATTGCGGGCTTCTACCGTGGTGTCGGTGTGGCCGCAATGGGATCGGCCCCCGGTGTGGCTCTCTACCTTACCACCTACGACCGCTGCAGTGCCGCCTGGAAGGCATTTGGTGAGTCGACGCCCACAGGAGCGGCGAGGGAACGCGGCGGCGACAACATCGGCAGCAAAGCGACGTCCCTCGCTCTCGAGTCGTTACGCACCGCTGCTGCGAACACACCAACGAGCGTGCGCTTTTTTGTGTGTGGGTTGGCCGCCGAGACGGTGAGCTGCCTTGTATGGGTCCCCATTGACGTCAGCAAGGAGCGCCTGCAATCGCAGCCGCCATCCCTTCAGGCCCGGTACACGAGCAGCCTCGACGCCCTCCAGCGCATCCTGGCCAACGAAGGCGTGCGTGGACTGTACAAGGGCTACTGGTCCACCCTCGGCAGCTTCGGCCCCTTCTCCGCCGCCTACTTCGTCTTCTACGAGTACTTGACGCGCATGTTAAAGAACTGGTGTGTTGCTTCGTCGTTGTTCCGCCCCGCACAGGGGGAGGCGTTCAAGCCGACAAACAGCGTAGGCGATGCGGGGCTTTCCTCCACGGCAAGGTTTGCCGTCGCGCTCGGCGCCGGCGCTGGTGGCAACCTCATTGCGTCCATCCTCACCAATCCGCTGGAGTTGGTGAAGACGCGTCTGCAGGTGCAGAGGGCGGTGTTGTACCGCCAGGCAGCCACCCCGGACGCCGCGGCGCACCCGCGGCTGTACGCCTACCATTACGATGGTCTGCTGGATGGGCTGTCGCAGATGGCACGTACAGAAGGCGTGCGGGCGCTCTGGCGGGGCGTCGGCGCTCGCGTTGCGTATACGGCTCCCAACGCAGCCCTCACCATGGGCTTCTTCGAGTTGCTGAAGTCGAAGCTGCTGTGATGGAGAAGGCTGAGTTGCGGTTCAGACCAGAAGGAGGTAGCGAGAAACATTTAAGAAGTTGTAGCGAGTGGTCCCGAGGTAAAGGGAGCAAGAAGACAATTGCCACTGCTTGCTCTTCTCCAGGACGCTTAATCGCTTGTGCAGCATTTTTTTTTTTCTCTTTTCTATCGTCTTTCGTCCTCTTTATTTCCAATATCTTTAACACTCGGTGTATCTACTGCACTTTTTTTTTTGTGGCCAATGCTTCTTCCATAATTTATTTTCGGACGCATCAACTTTACTTCTCTATCGGATGATCCTGGTGCAGATTGCATCCTCTCTGGTTTCTCTCTGTTTTCTCCTATTCAACTGACATTAATGTCATCTCTCCTGCGTCGAAACACAAGACAACAACAGCAAAAAATAATAATAATTTTTTATACGCTCTTTTTCTTTAAAGCAGAAAAACTTTGCATAAGTGCGTTCTTTGAGTTATGATGGTTACAGATGGGCTTCCTCAAGTGTACGTTGTGAATGAGGCCATTTCATGACCCCACTGCCTTGCTTCTTCGTTGACTTTAAACGCAGAAGGAGCGAGTCCTGCGCCACTGTGACCACATGCCCTCTCTCTTTAATGCAATGCATTCGATTAACTTGGTTGTGTTTTGTTCTATATCTTCTCTCCCTCCACCACGAACGCGTCTTCATCACCACTTCTCTCTCTATTTCTTACTCTTCCCGCGATACGAACTCTCTTTGCTGATGCACAACATGCGTGCTGCGTGTTTCTCACAGATAATTGAAGAGAAAGGAAACAGCTGCGATATCAACGCTAGCAACGAAGCTCAAGTGCAAGCTTTTTTTTATACACAAGAGAGAGACACACACACACACACACACACACTCACAATCACACAAGCCAGTAAGTGCCAACCAAGATCAACGGCACAGAAGCTTATTTTTTTCTTGCCTTAATAGGAGAAGAAAAATAAGTCCGTTTTCCCCGTCACCATACATCCAGCACACAGCGGAGTCTCTGCAGGCCTTCAAGAATAACCCACTCTGAACACGATCGTACGTAACACAGCAACGCCAAAAAAAAAAAAGGCTCGGATCTAAATATATTTATATTCTAAGCATCTTGCATTTCTTCTTTTTTTTTTCGCTTTATTCCTCTGTAATCATCAGCAGTTATTCGTGTGTGCAGTAGATAACAAGAAGGCCATCGCAATTGTATAAGCGGACAGAGCGTCATAACCTATCACTATCTCCGCCCTTCTTATCATACTTCTCTCGGATCATTGTGTTTTCTTATATCTCTTTTCCTTTTGTTTCCGATTGCAGTTAACTCTGTATGAGCAATCGCGCATTTTACTATCAGTCGACATAAAGAATAGAAAGGAGCGGCAAACAACTTGTTGAGTGGACGCTAAAAGGGAAAGGAAACAACAGCAACGAAAAAAACCACAACAGTCAATAAACAATCAATATAAAAGGTTCGATTGCGCGATCATGAGTTCGGGCATCCCGCTGGAGGCGCTGCTGCGTGGCATGATGATGCAGGGTGGTGACGGTAGAGGCGGCAACGGCGCACCAACGACATTCGCGATCAGCACCGATGGCGGACCGAACGTCAACCCGTTCTCCATGCTCAGTGCGATGGGCGGGCCGAACATTACGGTAAACGGCCCAGGCGCTTTTTCTCTGGGCGGTCCGGCGCAACGTAGCGGTGCCTCTTCGCCTGCAGCGCGTGACGCACCGACCACGTCGCCGGGCAACGTGTACAGTGGTGGCGTGCCGCCGATGGTGTGGATTCAACGCGAGCAGCAGCGAATGCCGTTGCACTTCTCCGCCACCGGCGGCGCCAACCTCGACGGCACGCGACTCCGTGAGGAGGGCAACGAGGCATTCAAAGCCGGCCGGTATGATGCGGCGGTGCGCTACTACACCCAAGCCATCGCGGTGGACCCTGACTCGGAGTACAACTACTCCAACCGCTCCTTTGCGTACTATAAGCTGCAGGAGTACGAAAAGGCCGCTGCCGACGCCGAGAGGGCTGTGCGCCTCAACGACAAGTTCTTCAAGGGATATTACCGTCTTGGGATGGCACAGATGGCGATGAACGACTTCACGCGGGCGATGGAGAACCTGCGCAAGGCCTGGGCCATCGCACCCGAGGCGAACAAGGAGTCCATCCGCGTCTCCATCGCAAAGTGCGAGTCGAAGATTGCACGTGCACCGGCGACGCCGCTGCTAATGTGCCCTGAAGAGGCGTCCACATATCACAACAGCGCCGCAAACTCACCCACTCCACGCAGTGTCGGGGGCCTCTCGCAGTGGCCTTCAAGCCCCTTCACGCAGGACGTGCCGCTGCTGCTTAGCAGCGCCAAGGTCAACCTGCACGAGCTGAACCACGACGTCCACCAAGTCGCGGAGTGGAGGGACCGGACGCAGCACTACAACGACGTGTACGCGTCGCAGAGCGATATTGTGGAGTGTGGGGAGCGCTCCAATAAGATCAAACTGCTCATGAGTGTGGCGACCTCCAGCGAACTGTCGGCGCTGGCGAAGGACGCGGAGGAGAAGCAGTCAGTGTTGCGGAAGGCGGTGCGGCTGCAAGACAGCGGCGGTTACTGCGAAGCCAAGCGCAACCGCGACGAGACGTTGCAGAAGCTGTGGAATACAGCTCAGCACGTGGAGACGGCCATTGCGCAGCTGAAGGCGGTGGCAAAGGAGGAGCAGGGCTTCTTCAGCAAGTTCGGTCCAGCGGTGCGACCATCACCGACAAGTACATCGGGAGCCGCGTCGCCATCGATGGCACCTGCTGCTCCACCGCCGCCAACTTCAGCGCTTGTGGACTCGCCGCAAGCGGAGAAGGGGGAGGAGATGAGAGATCAGCGCGCGAGTGAAGGCGCCAAGGACGAGCACGCCACCGCGACAACACCGGAGCCTGCCCCATCGGAGGTCGAGGCGTCGAGCGTGGCGAATCTCCTCTCCTCTGCTTCCGATGCTGTTGTCTCTGCGGAGGGAGAGAAGGCGTCTGCCCTCAGCCCAGCATCGAGCCCGACCGCTGCCGGTGCGGTGGCTGAGCTGAAGGGCCTGCTGCAACGCCGCGATGAGATACAGGGGGCGGTGCGGAAGGCACAGAAGTGCTTTGCAGCCACCGACGTCGCGGCGCAGGTGCTCGCGCGGGCCATTAAGGCCGAAGCCGCAGCCATGCGGGAGACCGCCCCGCTGCTAGAGGAGTCGGAGCGGCTTAACGCGCAGCTTGAGGCCTACGCACGACAGGTTGCGCAGACGACGACGAAGGAGCTGTCGGATGTGCGTTTGCAGGCACTCGATCAGGTGAGCACGACGGTGTGCCGCATCAAGGCGGACAAGATCGCCTTCGAGAAGACCTTGCGCGAGGGTGCGCATCTTCTGGAGGAGGAGGCCAAGTTGGAGCAGCAGCGTCTGCTACGGGAGCGTCAGCGCATTCAGCTGCAGGCAGAGGTGGAGTGGTTCAAGGTGCGCGACGAGCCAGAGAACAAGATCCAGTCCCTTCAACTGCAGGTCAACGGAGTCCAGCAGAAAATTATCCAAGTCCACGAGAAGCAGAAGGCGGTACAGAGCCGCATCATGGAGCTGGTCGAGCAAGACCACCCCGAGCTCGCGTGGAAGTCTATGACGAATGGATCGCGTATCCTGCGCCTCGTGAAAGGCAGCGGGCTGTGGCAGAACCTCTCCTTCTCAGACTTCCAGATCCTGTCCACGCTGTCGTCCACCGTGAACAGCAAGGTCTACCACGCCGTGCGTCGCGGTGAGCACTTCGCGGTGAAGGAAATTTCGGTCGACGACGAGACTGCCCGGCGCCACTTCCAGCGCGAGGTGAACATCGTGGCCAGCTGCAACCACCCCAATATCATCCGCATCAAGGGCGTCTTCTTCGACGGGCCGTTCGCGTACATCTTACTCCCCTACTACCACCGCGGCAGCCTACGCACGCGGCTCGGCAAGCAGGAGCCAATGTCGTGGGTGGCGGTGCAGGACATGTTCCGTCAGCTCGCTAGCGGCGTCGCCTACCTGCACGAGCGCGGCATCGTGCACGCGGACATCAAGCCGTCCAACATTATGCTTGCCGATGACGGCCGCCCTGTGATCTCCGACTTTGGCATCGCAAAGGAACACGGCACACTGGGCATTGCTGACATGACGCTGACCACCACCGTCACCACCACCACCACAGGCAGCGGTGTCACCGGGACCATGCAATACATGGCACCAGAGCAGCTCCTGCGCGACACGGGTGCGCAGCGGTCGAAGTCGACGTGCATGTCAGATATGTGGGCACTGGGCGTTACCATGCTAGAGGTGTCTCTGCAGAACGCCTTTTTCCACGACGCTACGCTAGGCAAGCCTACGCTGCCGATGTTGATGCCCGACCACAAGCGCATCGAAGTCCCTGCGAAGGCTGTGGGCGGCGACGAGAAGCTGGCGGATGCGATCTCGTCCGCGCTGGTCGCGAACCCAGCCGAACGCGCCACGGCCTACGACTTGCTGGCCCACCCGTACTTTAGCTCAAGCTTCAGCTCGGTCAACAGCAACCAAAACAGCAGCGCGTTGGCCAAGAGTGACGAGCGGATTGACGCGGTTCGGTCGTACATTCACGCGATGCGGCGCGTCCACGCACAGAAGGTGCTCGTCTCGGTCTCTCGCAGCCACATGGTGGAATCTGTGCGGGATATCTTCCAGCACATCGACAACGACGACCTCATTTCGCCCATCATGGTGGTCTTTCAAGGCGAGAGCGGCATTGACGAGGGTGCCCTCACGACCGAGATGCTCAACCTCTTCTACGACCAGCTCATCACCTCGAAGAAAGCGCTTGTGTGCGCCAGCGAGGACGACGGCGCGGAAAGTCCGCCACACCAGAATTCACCAACTGGGTCGCCGACCACCCGCACGGAGTCTGGGGCGAGCTCTGCCCTCTTCTCAACGGTGCCCTACCTTCCCGCGCCGGATGCCAGCGGCATCAGCACGGACCTATTTTTTCTCCTGGGCAAGGTGCTGCTGAAGAGCATCATTGAGAATCGACCGACTCCCATCCAGCTGAGCTCTGCGGTGCTGAAGTTTCTGTGTGGCTCGGAGCCGTCCTTTGCCGACCTGGAGGAGTACGACGCCACCATTGCGAGCTCGCTGAAGCGAATGCGTCTTCTCTCTTCGGCGGACCTCGAAGCTGCTGGGCTGGACTTCTCGCACTTCACAGAGGCGTTTCTCCATGCACAGTCCGAGGACCGCTACACCGTCCACACCGCCCTGACCCCTGACAACGTGGGTGACTACATCGACATGCGGGTTAAGTTTGATCTGGTCGAGCAGCGCCGCAACGCCCTGGAGGCCATCAAGAAGGGCTTCTTCTGTGAGCCCTCTTTGGAGCACCACCTGAAGCTTCTCTCCTCCTCCGACCTGCTGTTGCTGCTCTGTGGGCAGATGCACATTTCAGCGCAGATCATCATCGACGCCTTGGACTTCCAAGGGTTTAGCAGTAGCTCGAACACACCCAAGTACCTGCGTGAGGTGCTGCAGGACATGTCGCAGAACAATCTGCGCCGCTTTCTGCAGCTCTGCACGACCACGGCGGCGGTGCCAGCAAACGGAGCCATGAAGAAGATTAAGGTGATGAAGTGCGCTGACTCGGAACGGCTGCCCGTCGGGCACGGTTGCGTGAATCAGCTGGATCTGCCGGATTACAACGACAAGCAGATCATTAAGGACAAGCTGGAGATCGCGCTGGCGCACGCGAGCGACGGCTTTCACATTGTGTGAGTGTGTTTGTGCGCTCTGCGTCCAATCTGCCTTCTTCGTCCTTTAAATTTTTTTTTTTGTTGGTGCGAGGGACAAGCTTATCCTTCTCGACGGGCTGCTCTCCTACCTGTCATGCTTTCCGCACCTTCACTTGGCGTTGCTGATAAGCACCCATAGTGGTTTATGGCAGCAGTAGGAGTAGAGACACGCTGCCTGTGTTTCATCGAGAGCTATCTTACTCATTTGGTTTTCGAAACAGTACTACTATTACTATTATGATAGCTTCTACTATCGCTCTCGCTTTTATTATTATTATAATATATACATCCCATTAATTGGGTTGTCCTGGCGCATCTTCACTATCATCTTCCTTTTTTTTTTCCAGTTGCTGATCCTATTGTGTGGACTCTCTATTGGTTTTTTACTTCGTCACATCACCGGGAGAAAGTCTCTTCGGTTCCGTCTCCTCCTTACCGCTGCGAGATCACAACCCCGCGAGACGGTTTCGAGCCTTTGTAACAGGAAAAAGCAACTGTCATATTTCTCTGAGTTTCAACAACAAGAACAACAACAAAAAAATTGGACCAGCAAAAAAACCCAAAGAAACAGAAAAAAGGAAGTCGTAATGCGTAGGCTCTGCCTTCATCGTACGCTTCATCTCGCTGTGATATTCGAGATTAAGAAAATCGAATGGCCACATGGCTCACGATTTTTTTTTTTCTCCGCTTATATTCACTCTCTTTTTAGAGCTGCCCCGAAACCGCGTTGCCAAGCAACGTTCAACACCGTCACCCAATGCATCTTGCTTTTTTTATTTTTTTTTCATCATTCACATTCTTCTCATCATTTTTGCCTAAATTTTACAACTAACCATCTATCTTTTCTTGCGTGCGATTGCCCAACGGTCACACCCCTTCGACGTTCAGCTAAGAATTGCATGTATTAAAGTAACCATTCCCCTTTTCCGATAAAAAAAAAGGGCAAACATTAAACAAATCTCACAGACAAGGGACAAGCAAACACCTTGTAGAAAAAGAATAACAAAAACTTCAAATACTTTCTCTCATATACACGCGCTCAGAGAAAGACGATACACTCTTCGGATCTGCAAACTCTTTCTCCACTCCCTTTTCCCTTTGTGCCAGTCTTAATATTGCACATCCTTTTTCCCCCCCACTTTGCAGAGCAGAAAGGGTTGCGTCCTACAGGATACATACACACACACACACACACACACACACACACACACACACACATCCAAACACACACAAATACATCCCGCGCAAAAGATCAAAGCACAAACACAGCTTTAGCAAGACAATAGCCAGCGTCCTTTCCTGTTTCTGTTTTCTCGACTCATCGAGATGGCGAGCTTAGCCAAGGATGAGGAGGCGGCTCACCCGTCGCAGGAGAATCACCACCACCACAGGGAGGACGACGCATCGTCCGGTGCCGCATCGATCAAGTTGCCGGACCCAACTAAATCCTCCAGCAAGTCAACGACAAAGTCGGCTACCTACGTCTTTGAAAAACCCGACACGTCCAACTGGAAGCTGAGCGACTTCGAGATGAAGAACA
>JASAOD010001742.1:0-21155 GCA_030849845.1 Crithidia brevicula | reverse complement strand
TTTGTGTGCACACATAGAGTAGCGAATGCATTGAACGAGAGCAGAGAGGTAGAGAAGGAAAAGTTATAGCAACACCAACAGCAGGCCTTATAAAGCTAGGGCACGGTCACCTAGAACCCAAGGGGTAAATTTTACCCTTACAAAGAAGCGGGGCAAAGGTGCGAGCTTTCTTGTGTGGAGACCGATAGCCTTCAGCACTCCATTTTCCGACAAGAAGTGTAGGTAGCTTGATGCAGGCAAAGTCTTTGTACGAAAACGTACAATACGAGCTCTCAGCGCAGGAATTTCCAATATAGCTGATCCGTGCAGCTTCTTCCTTCAGCTTATGTGTAACACTTGAGAGCCATCTCTGTCGAAGACGGTGACACCAGCAATTAGAGAATAAGTAAAGTAGAAGAAGCCCTCGCTTCCTTGAAAACAGAAACGCAAGAATCGAGACGCTCGCTTGTAGGGCTTCGTTGAAGAAAGCGCTACTTGAAATGAAAAGTATGAAAACCCCTCAGCTGCAGCACGCGCGCAAAAGACAGGAGGCCGCATGTCACTCTATGGAAGGCATGCAGAGCACTCGAGCGTCGTGAAGTTGCGAGAAGCACACTTGATAATAATAAAAAATGGTCGATAGTGAAAAAAAAAAAAAAAGATCGTCGAGAGTGGGATTTAAAAATGGTAGATTTGCTTTTGTTTGTGAAAGAAAAATGGCTGATGCGGGGAAGGGGAGGGGGAGGCACGAAAGGGAAAGTCCCGTGTACAACAATGTGCATCCGTTATCACCGCCAACACAACCTTTTAATACAAAAAAAGAAAAGGCATCTTTAGGTCAGCAACAGTAGCTTCCCGTTAATAAAAGAATCGTCCCGTGGCTACAAGTCACGCCTAAGCAAGCAAGGAAAGCACTTAATTGTGCCATCTCAGAAACGATAAAGTCACTTTCGGTAGCATGGCAGCTGAGCAGTGCCAATTACATCTTCGAGAAGTCCACAGGGTTCTCACCAGCCACCCGAGTCACAAGGTCCTTCGTGAAGCTGAAGCTCTTGTCCAACAGCTGCACCTCCGTGTACTCATTCGGCATGTGCGCTCCCTCACCACCAGGACCGACATTCACTGTGGGAATGCCCAGCTGGTCCTGGAAGAAACCGCTCTCCGTGCCACCAGGCAGCTTACGGACCTTGAAGTCCTGCAGCATGTCACGCACCATCTTGATGAAAGGATGCTGCTCATTCGCATTGTAGGCGGGAGCGAACCAATCCGGTATGAACTCCACCGATGCCTCCGGGAACTCCTTCCGCATCGCAGGCACCACCTCGTTGTCGATGTACTCCTGCACCTCCCGCTCCACACGCTTCGCAATGGAAGTCTCCGTCACGCGGATGCTGAAGATAAACTCGCACTCTGCGGGCACCGTGTTCACCGCATTGCCGCCTTTGATCGTACCTAATGACATGCAAGAGAAGGGGCAGATGTAGTGATTGTCCTGAGGGCCGTTGTCGCGCAGGTCCACAGCAATCTGACGAATCTTCGTGATGATCTGCGCGGCGTACTCGATGGCGTTGCAGCTCGTGTTCATCAGCGCCATGGAAGAGTGGATCGCCTTGCCGTGCACCACAACCTTCCACGAGAACATTCCCTTGTTGCCCGTCACAACCTCAAACCAGCCATCCCCATTGAGGCAGCAGTCCGCCTTGAAGCCCTTCTCCTTCAACCAGTTGGTCATGAGCGGCACACCGGCACAGCCCACTTCCTCATCGAAGGAGAAGGCAAAGTGAATCGGCTTGGTGCGCTTCATCTTCATGAAGGTCGGCATCAGCGTCATGCACACTGCCAGGAAGCCCTTCATGTCGCACGTGCCGCGGCCGTACAGCTTGCCGTCCCTCTCCACCATCACGAAGGGGTCCGAGTCCCACTTCTGGCCAGCAACCGGCACAACATCCGTGTGGCCATTCAGCACGATGCCGCCCTGTGTGGCACCGTTGCTTCCGGGCAGCGTGGCGAACAGGTTGGCGTGTGTCTTGGCGGGGTTGTAGATGTACGTCGACTCGATGCCGAAGGTCTTGAGGTAGGCCTTGATGTAGTCCATTAAAGGGAGATTGGAGTTGCAGGAGATGGTGTTGAAGCTGACCAGCTTGCCCAGCCATTCCTTGTGCGTCTTGGGGTAGTCGGACATGTTTGATAAAAGCCTCTTAAAATGAACAAGCTCTTTTTTTGTATTTAATAAAAACCAGTTGTCGCGATGGAAGGAATAAGAAATGCAAACACTATCCTTTTGTCGTGTGATATCCTTTCTGAGCTGTACCTCGACACAGAAAAGCGTCCAATTGAGTTAGCTAAAGACCATTGAAGGGATGAGCGCGACGAAGAGGAGAAGAATACGGATGAGGCAGTAAGAAAGGAAGAGAAGCGCGATGGCGATCTCGTTGTGAACGGACGCGCTAATTGCCGATGTACCTCGAAAGAGAGGCCCTCTCCAATACAGCTTCAAGGGATGAGCTTGGCAGCAGTGAAACGACAATATCCATCGATTCATACACGCTTTTCATCCAAAACCAACAAAAAATGTGCAGTGAAGTCAGCTGCGGGGCTTGGTTTGTGTCTCACTTTCGAATTGAAAAGAGCTATTCGAGTGTAGTGCAATGCGTTGCCTCCTCTTCACGCTCAAAACCCTCAATGTGTTTTCTTTTTCTTTTTTCAATATTTTTTCTCTCGCCTTTTCAGGACTGTCGGGTGATACCACCTGAGACCTAGAAAGCTATGATATCACAAAGCTAGATATAGAATCTTCATGTAAGTTAACGATATGATTTTGTTAAACACATATATTAATAAGCGTCGCAGAAGTGAAAGATTACCTTTCACTTTTTATTCCTGATATTGCGATTTGATGCGAGACCGCTGACTAGCACAGAAAACACAAAACAGAGTAAGTGATATGCATAGGCTCCGAGCCATCGCAGAAAAAAGAAAAACAAATAGGGCAGCTGCCAGTATTTTGTTTTAAAGCATACACAAACTGGATGCCGCTGGATATATATCTTCAAAAGAAACGTGCAGACGTCTCATATGTACGCTTCTTATTCAGTACTTTTTACACGAGAGGAGTGAAAACAGGCTAGAAAAGAGATTGCTCACTTAGACAGATGTTTTTCCTGTGCTTCGTCCAGAACAGCGTTATCGCCGTTCTGTTGGCTTCTCTTCCGTTTATCGCTGGCTCTCAACATTAAATAAATAAATAAATAATCTTAGGAAAAAAAAAAGTTTTTTTTTTTTTTGGGGGGGGGGGGTTTTACAACAAGTGTCAACACCGTAAAAGTTCTTTTTGCAATACACACACGCGTATCAAAGAGACCATATCCATGGAAAACACGTTCTCTGAAAGATGCACAAGGAGTACCACCGCCACGGATTACAGCTTGGCGAAATCCACCACACGCTCCCCTGTTACCCTCTCCATCAGCGCCAGGAAGAAAGCGGAGTAGTTCTCCAACCGCGACACCTCCGTGTACTCGTTCGGTGTGTGGGCGCCGTAGCCGCCCGGCCCACAGAGGATCGTTGGAATACCCAGGCCGTCTTCGAAGTGCCCGGACTCCGTGGCGCCAGCAGTCTTGTGCGTCTCAAAGTCATGCAGCATTTCACGAATCAACAACGTGAAGGGGTGCTGCTCCTTCGCGTTGTAAGCAGGTGCATCCCAGTCCTGCGTCAAGTCTACAGCAGCCTCCGGAAACTCCTTCCGCATCGCAGGCACCACCTCCGTGTCGATGTACTCCTGCACCTCGAGCTCCACACGCTTCGCAATGGAAGTCTCCGTCACGCGGATGCTGAAGATAAACTCGCACTCCGCGGGCACCGTGTTCACCGCATTGCCGCCCTTGATCGTACCCACCGACATGGACGAGAAAGGACACGTGTAATGAGGATCTTTCAGAGAAGATTCCCGCAAGTCCACGGCAATCTGACGGATCTTCGTGATGATCTGCGCAGCGTACTCGATGGCGTTGCAGCTCGTGTTCATCAGTGCCATGGAGGAGTGGATCGCCTTGCCGTGCACCACAACCTTCCACGAGCTCACGCCTTTACTGGCGGTGCGTACCACAAAGTCGCCATCGCCGACGAGGCAGCAGTCCGCCTTGAAGCCCTTCTCCTTCAAGTAGCGCACAAGATAGGGCACACCGGCACAGCCCACTTCCTCATCGAAGGAGAAGGCAAAGTGGACGGGTTTAATACGCTTCATCTTCATCAGCGTGGGCGTGTACGCGAGACAGATCGCAAGAAAGCCCTTCATATCCGCCGTACCGCGGCCGTACAGCTTGCCGTCCCTCTCCACCATCACGAAGGGGTCCGAGTCCCACTTCTGGCCCTCCACCGGCACAACATCCGTGTGGCCAGACATCACGATGCCGCCCTGCGTGGCACCGTTGCTTCCAGGCAGCGTGGCGAACAGGTTGGCGTGTGTCTTGGCGGGGTTGTAGATGTACGTCGACTCGATGCCGAAGGTCTTGAGGTAGGCCTTGATGTAGTCCATCAGCTCAATGTTGGAGTTGCAGGAGATGGTGTTGAAGCTGACCAGCTTGCCCAGCCATTCCTTGTGCGTCTTGGGGTAGTCGGACATCACAGCCGTGGGCGAATGATTGAAAACAAAAAACTGTGTTCGTAAGTGTGTCTGTGCGTGTGCGTCTTGGTGGGCGTCGCAGAGCTTCAGATGATTGCCTCTATCCTAAAGACAGAAGGGGAAAGCAAAAAAAAAAAAAATATTGACGTTGCAGATAAAGGCAGAGCGGAAGAACGAAAGCAGTAGAAGAGGCGCGCTTGTATGTAGCCCAACAGAGAGCTAGCAAACAAACAGAAAAAATATATATATTATTGAAAGAGCTGCACGAGGCCTTTTCCAGCTTTGATAAAGCCACACGTTTCTTTCGTAGTGCAACAGTGGAAGTGGCATAGGAGTGTTATTCTCTTCCCACAGGTGCCCTCTTTTACAGGGAAATACAACTTGGGCTAAAGCAACAACAAGAGAAACAGCTAAATTTTTTTCATTTTTTTTTTTTTGCAACCGCAGGCCGATGAGCAGGCGGCCCACGCAGACGTCTCTTTCGTGAACCTGATAGCTTTTTGTTATTGTTGCTGTTAATGATTGGTTTAGTTGTTTGTTTGTTTATCTTTTTCAAGGTTCATGAAGAAAAAAAAAATGTTCAATTGTTAAAGAAATGTACACACATGTGTTTACGACGGCATCATCTAGGGGAGCAAAAAAAAAAAAGCAAAAAAAAAATGAAGGGGGGCAAACAATAGCACGACAAGAGAGACATAAAGAGGAAGAAAAACATATTAGGTCTTTTTAGAGAGTACGCAACGTTCTACACAGAATGAACAAAGTAAAGAAAACGCCAAAGAACGCAAAGAAAGAAAAGACACACACATTAAGACAAAGGGCCTGACTCGCTCTTTCCGCTTCTATGGATCACAGCAGAGACACTATTTTATATCTGTGCATTCGTATATCTTATATTTTTTGATTTTCTTATGCGTGTGAGCCCTCGCCCTCGCGGCAGCCAACAGGCGCAAAAATAATAAGTCGAAAAGTACATCGAGGTGGTGGAGCGAACTCAAAAAAGCAAGCAAAGAGAAAGAGAGGAAGAGAGTCGCTCTCTCCGTGAGAAAATAACGGGAAAATAGCGAGAACAAAACTAAAGGAAAAGCTTAAGGAGACGGGGAAAAATAAAAGTACGAAACAATAAGGAATTTTTTTTAGTTCCAAAGTTGGGTTACGTATACCAAAGAAAGAAAGCACTCCACCAACGGTGTTATACGCCACGACAAGTTCAAAAAAAGAGAGAAGCATGAAAAGAAAAAAAAAGAAAAAGAACCAGAATCGTGGTATGTTCAAAAAGAATTACAAAATATGAAGAAGACAGCTTTCCACATTCACGTATGCCTCCGTAGAAAACTCCGTGCGTAAAAAAAAAAAAAAAAGAATGACATTGGTGCACGAAAAGGAAAACTGCTTGAACCTCAGCTGACTCATACACGGCTACATGTTGACAACACAGACATCTACGTATTTGTTTGTCACCGCCAATAGAGCAGGCAAGGTAAAAGAGAGAGAGAGAGAGCAAAGACGTGCGTTGGATTCGATTCTGGCGTCGCGCTAGGATGCTCAGTCGCGGAGCTCACAGAAGCTTAAAAACTGCCGCCCGACCGCCACGAGTAGCTGCGGAACAGCGGACTCTCCACCGGCGGCACCTCCGCCTCTCTCATGTTGGACGTAGACAGAGCCTGCGCAGAGAGCTGCAGCTGCTCATTGCTTGCGACGCGCGCCGTGGATGCGTCGAAGTAGGCGACGCCGCTCGGATTATGCGGAGAGGGAGCACCTACCGGCAGCGTGGGGGGCAGCATGCGGTGCAGCACAGGCCCACTCATCTCCTGTGGTCGTGGCGCACGACTGCCGCGGCTCTGCCCGCTCATGTCTTCCGACGCGTCCCCGCTGCGCCCGCGCACTTCTAGAGGGACTGCCATGGCAGGAGGTGCCACGGCAGCGGTCTGGGCAGCGGCAACGGTGCGAACATCACTCGCAAAGGCTGACTCGTCGTCGAAGTCGTCGACGTCGCTGTCTGACGCCTCCTTCTCCACATCGGAGTCATCGGACTGCGTAATATCCGGCGAGTGGTCCAGCTGTGTGAAGTGGATGAGATGGTGAAACCACTGAAGGCGCTGGTGCATCTCCGTGGGGGGAGCAGAGACGACCGACAGATTGCTCGTGGCTTCTGTGGCGCTCCCCCTTCGCGACCGCCGCCGCATCCTTGCCTTCGAGTTGTTGCGACTCGTCCCAAAGCCTGCAGAGACGTCCTTCGCGAGTGCAGGAGGGGCGTCCACATAGATCTTCGGGGTTTCGTACAGCCCGAGCCCAGGCGACACCCGCTGCTCACGAGGGATGACGGTGCCGTCGCGCTCGATCGTGGGGACCACGCAAATTGGCTGCGGCCCACGCAGCACAGGCGGGCACCCTGTCCACGGCACGATGCCGTTCACCTGAAAGGGACGGTTATTTATGCGGTTGACGTGCAGGGGGTCACCACGCACCCATGGAGATGGACGCACCGGGGATGGCATGGAAGCCGCGGAGAGGGGGTTGGGGTAGCTGCGTCCACTCACGCTCTTCAGCAGCACAGGCTTGCCACCAGCAACTCTCGTCTGCGCGTTCATCTCAGAAGGCTGGCTGTTGACGCCGACGGCCTCGGCCACACCGGCAGAAACGGCTGGGCTGGGGGAAACGGCCGCGCCGGCTGCTATGGCCTTACTCGAGGCAAAACACATGCTGCCCGTACAACACGCCCACACGGCCACCCCGGCGACAGCGGCCGCCCCAGCCACGGGCAACGCGACGGCCAATCCGATCCACCACTGCGACTTGGCCTTGCCGGATGGATTCGACGACGGACCAGGGGTGGTGGAGGTGGTCGTCGACGTTGTCGACGATGGGTCTGGGGTTGTGGACGTGGACGTGGACGTGCTTGTCGACGATGGGTCTGGGGTTGTGGACGTGGACGTGGACGTGCTTGTCGACGATGGGTCTGGAGTTGTGGACGTGGACGTGGACGTGGACGTGGACGTGCTTGTCGACGATGGGTCTGGGGTTGTGGACGTGGACGTGGACGTGCTTGTCGACGATGGGTCTGGAGTTGTGGACGTGGACGTGGACGTGGACGTGGACGTGCTTGTCGACGATGGGTCTGGGGTTGTGGACGTGGACGTGGACGTGCTTGTCGACGATGGGTCTGGAGTTGTGGACGTGGACGTGGACGTGGACGTGGACGTGCTTGTCGACGATGGGTCTGGGGTTGTGGACGTGGACGTGGACGTGCTTGTCGACGATGGGTCTGGAGTTGTGGACGTGGACGTGGACGTGGACGTGGACGTGCTTGTCGACGATGGGTCTGGGGTTGTGGACGTGGACGTGGACGTGCTTGTCGACGATGGGTCTGGAGTTGTGGACGTGGACGTGGACGTGGACGTGGACGTGCTTGTCGACGATGGGTCTGGGGTTGTGGACGTGGACGTGGACGTGCTTGTCGACGATGGGTCTGGAGTTGTGGACGTGGACGTGGACGTGGACGTGGACGTGCTTGTCGACGATGGGTCTGGGGTTGTGGACGTGGACGTGGACGTGCTTGTCGACGATGGGTCTGGAGTTGTGGACGTGGACGTGGACGTGGACGTGGACGTGCTTGTCGACGATGGGTCTGGGGTTGTGGACGTGGACGTGGACGTGCTTGTCGACGATGGGTCTGGAGTTGTGGACGTGGACGTGGACGTGGACGTGGACGTGCTTGTCGACGATGGGTCTGGGGTTGTGGACGTGGACGTGGACGTGGACGTGGACGTGCTTGTCGACGATGGGTCTGGGGTTGTGGACGTGGACGTGGACGTGGACGTGGACGTGCTTGTCGACGATGGGTCTGGGGTGGTGGACGTGGACGTGGACGTGGATGTGCTTGTCGACGATGGGTCTGGCGTTGTGGACGTGGACGTAGACGTGCTTGTCGACGAGGCTGGCTCTTCGTCTGTAGAAGCAGTGCCTGCGCTGGTGTCAGCTGCTGGCGAAAGTCCTTGCAATGCCTCCACTCTTGTACGAAAGGGAACTACCGCAGCCGTCGTCTTGTAGTCCGCAGCTGTAGTGACAGCCACATTGCGTGCGCTGACCTCTACGGGCGACGAAAGAATCCTCAACGCTGCCCACCGCTCTGCTACCTGTCCGTCTTCTTTTTTAAGATGCTGCCATTGATGGGCGTCCCCTGCGGCACGAATTGCTGTCACATACTGAAGGTTCAGCAGGATCAGCAAAGCGCACAACAACATCGCAAGACACCACAACTGCCGCGGCATCACCTGCCTGCATATTGGTCTAGACATCGCAGAGGCGCAAATGGTCAGGCCCGTGAACGTTTTCTGCCGACAAATGAATGATTCACTCAAAGAAAAAAAAGAAAAGAAGCGTAGAGGTAGCGCTGACTTATGTCAGTAGAAGCCCGTGTACTTTTAACTCCTGTGTAAATGCAAGAAGATGCGCTTCCTGTTATTACTGTTTATTTCTTCTCCTCTTGCTCCCTCCTTTGCGGGTGGAGAATCAAAAGACATGTTTGAGGGGCGTCACAGTGTTGAGAGAAGAGAGCGGAGAGACGCGGCAGAAATAAACCGGATCACAGCCAAGCAAACGTAACGGAAAGAGAAAGATAGAGAGAGGGGGCAGAACAGTCGATTTGAAGTCGAAGGGGTGATGCAGAAGAAAAAAACAGAGAAAAAGAGGATTTCCAAAACGGTAGCTGCTGTACACGTCACATGGCCGACATCAGCCCAGATGGGAACGCAGAAGGAGAGAGAGAAGGAGAGAGAGAGCAGCGCGAGGATGCTCTCTGAGGCAGTGCCGATTTGTATTTGAGAAAGTCCTCCTACCGTGCTGTGCTTTGTTTACATCTACTCGTAATTAAAATCTTGAAGTAAGAAGCTGGTATTCGGTCTCGCCCCATCGGTCACGGCAGCGCACCTGCTTGCCAGTCTCGCTGATCTTTGCAGGAACACCCCGCCCCCTCAAATACATATTTATACATATATATATGCTAGAGACGCTTTCCGCTTGTGCTCGAAAAGCACAAGAGTGCCTTTCAGCACACAAAGGATGTCTTTTTTTTTCTTTGGTATTGACACGTATCGATGCTGAGCAGCATAAGTAACAGGGGACAAGAGGGAGAAACGTAAATACAGGAACGCAAGCACAAAAAAAAAAATTCGGCCTCAAAAAAGACAGCAGCAGCGGTGAGCAGAGGTGAAGCGTCGGAAACGAAGAGAGGACAGAGAAAAGAAACGCTCTTCTATAGGCAGCCGACGCAGTCGAAACCACTCAAAGAACGTGTTTGCTTATGGTACACACACGCACACGCAAAACAAAACCCAAAAAAAGCATTTAAAGAGATTTAAAAAAAAAAGGAAGCAGGTTTATAGACGCTAAGACTGAAGCACCATCACTCTCTTACGCCGCACGCCCAAGTCCTTTACGATGCTTTGCACATCCTCTGGATGCCGCAGAGCCGCTGTGCAGCCGTCAACCCGCACCTCTCGCAACTCAGGGAGCTGCAGCAATACGCTGAAGCTCGCAAGCTGGCGACAGAAACTCACATCTAGCCACACCAATGCGGGTGCCCCAGCAAGGCCGTCAAGGCTGCGTACCAACGTACCCGTCAGGCTGAGCTGTCGAAGCCGCGCGCAGTGACGGAGCTGACCCATCTCCTCCAGGTGTATGCACTGGGCGAGATGGAGCTTCTCCAACGTGGCGGAGAGCCGCAGCCCCGCAACGTGCCGCACGCCACTTCCGGCAGCGTCGATCTCACGCAGCGACGGTGCCAGCCCCAGCGGGCCGAGGTCCAGCAGCTGCGCGCACGCCGCGACCTCCACCACCTCCAGCGACGCGCAGTATTGCAGCGCAGCAACGGAGCTGAGGGTGGAGCTGGACGCGTGCAGGACGCGCAGGCTGGCCACCGACGACAGGGCGGTGAGAAGGGGCACATCGCAGTAGCGCATGCCCAGCCGCACAAGACTGCGACTCCGTTGCAGTCCCTCAACCACCTCCACCGTGCTCTCGGAGATGAAAAGATCTCGCAAGGTCGGGACGCGGCCGCAGGCGCTCACGTCGGTCAGGTTCAGACACCCGTAGAGGCTGAGAGAGACGAGGGTGCGGCTCTGCGCCACGCCTTCCAGATCGTAGATGCCACTCTGCGAGGCGATGATCTCACGCAAGGAAGGCGCCCGTCCCAAAGGCGAGAGACTGCTTAGCTGGCCGCACCCAGTGACGGCGACTCGCTCTAGCAGCGGAAAGGTCTCCACGCCTTCCAGCGAAGTGACTGGCGTGCCCGAGAGATCCAACACGCGGAGGAAGGGACGCACAGCTGTGAAGGAAAGAGAGAAGGAAAGGGTACGAGCAGTGCCAACGGCGAATGCGCTTGGTATTGGCGCCGGTGCTACGCCACGCGCAACGGCCGTGGCCGCGCTGATAGCCTCCGCCGACGCCTGTCCCACTCGACCACGACACTTCAGGGTGTGGACGTGGCGAAATGCTCGGTGGGCACGTGCCATCAAGCCCGCGCCACCGAAACGCTCGAGGCTGCTGCGGCCCACGTCAGCCGACTTGCTCATTTTGGCTGCCCCTGCGGCGGACAGCGGTGACAACACAGCGTCTTTGAGAAATGGAGGGTGCAAGTCCGGCGAGAGCAGCCACTCGGTGAGTGCGATCGGGTAGCGCTCCATCGCGAGGTCCACCAATGCGCAGCGATAAAGACACCACAGCTGGTCGATGAGGGCCACAAACTGCGCGACGGTGTTTCGCAGTTCTGCGTCGAGGGGAGGAAGGAAAGCGCCGTGGGGACCAGCTGCCTTCTCACGATGCAGCACCGTGGCAAGCGAGGGCCACACCCAGTCTGCAAGGCGACTCGCAACAGAAACACTTGACGAGGAGCTTGTTCGTGTTGGCACGACAGCGGCTGCCACTGCGCCACGCGGCACCACCACCTCGACGCATAACGGTAGACACGCCGGCTGTCTTGACGCGGGTGCTGACCTCCGCCTCCACGTGTCTGCTGCATCTCTCTGCTCAACCTTCTCTTCATAGTCATCGTCCTCCGTCATCAGCGCGAGTGCATCGGGGCTGGCCCGACCATACCACCAGGCGGCGTGCCGCATCGCGGATGTGAGACTCTGCAGCGACGTGCCTCGTAGTCTGCGCGTGTGGGGTGTGCCGGCGTCTAGCCACCACGGCGCAGCGCTGCCCGAAAGATACTGATGCAGCAGCGGAGGCGATCCGCACCCCTGCATTGGCGGAGCTGCAGGCAACGACGACACAGCGGCAGCAGGAACAGCTGAGACAGAGGCTGCAGCCCGCACACACGACGCCGCACCTGGGAAGTAAAAGATAGAGGTCAGCTCGCCTGCCAGACGAAGCCGGGGGCCCGCAGCGGCAACGGCCAGCGGCAGCGGCGCACACTCCAGTCGATACTCCAGTATAAGCCGCAGAGTGACGAGGGATAAGTACGCGGTGGTGGTGGTGTCCACCTCATCATCGACACATCCGACACATGCGCCGCCACATCCGTCACTGCTTGAAGGAGACGCTTTAGACCCTAATCTTTGACTGGTGTGACCGTGTTGTCTTTGCCGGTGGATGCGCCGTACAATATCCTCCTCGAGCCCTGCTGTGTCGTCGCCGCCATGAAGGTCTGGGACAAGGCGCGCAAAGGGGCTGCCTTCGCTTCCGTAGGCGTCGACGTGTCGCTCCCCTTTGTTATCCAACGTGAGCACCTCGTTCTCGTTGTTGCCAAACAACCACACACCAAAGAAAGTCAGCGGACGCAGGAAATCATTGTTCCAGAAGAAGGGCATTATTATTATATATATATTTACCGCACACGCATTCTCTCTTTGACAACAGTGAAGAAGAAGAACGCGCGTCGTAGCGAGAGAGGAAGTGCGCACAATATAATGGAAGCAGAGATTAGGGGAAAGGAGAAGGAAAGGTGTAGAAAGAGCACTACCATACACGGAGACAGAAACCGTAAACAAATATAACTATACAAATGTTTTATTACGCAACAGAGCGTTCGTAGATGGTGGCTTTGAGTCGCAAACACACAGCTCCGATTACGTAGAAACCGACGACAAATGTATAAAAAGAAGTATGGCTCTCCCGCTGGGGCCGTTCCTGCGAACTGGTACGCAGACCTATGAACCAGTAAGAATACATACTAAAAGAAAAGAGATAAGTTCGGGCATGAGTACGAAACTCACTTCTCTCTTTTTCTGTTCAGCGCTGCTGGCGGTTGTCAATAGAGTACCGGACTCGATACACTACCACAACATGAAGCTGAGCAGAATGTTCTTTTTTTTTTTCTCTCCTGCATGTGATCCACAAGGAAGGCTGCGCAAGTACTATTTCTTTCTTTCATGTTGTTTTTTTTGTTGTTGTTCTCGGCAAAACACATAGACGTTCGAATTGTCAACAAAATCAGAACCACTCCAAAAGGAAAAGAGACAATAAATAAAAACATACCCAAAAATGATAATAATAAATAAAGCGAGCATGTATACACAGGTGATAAAGGATTGAATAGAAGAAAAAAAAAAACACGGACCTACGAACGCGCAGAAGAGAACGATCCGAAGCACATATTTCATAAAATCAAAGAAGAAAAAGACAGCGTCAAGAAGTTCCTACGCGCAGGTTTGGGGTGGAGTAGGGGACCACACACTATACCAGCATCAGCTGCCCACCCCAGTGGAAGACAAGTTCGATGAGTCGAACAGTGGCCACCGTAAAAGAGGAGAATAACAAAGAGAACATTTCAAAAGGCCCTGGCGGAATTTGAAGGGAAAAATAAAAGAGTAATTCGACATCCCAAAAACTCACAGCCGCAATGAGCAGAGGAGAAAAAAAAAAGCGCAAAAGGATAAGAGAACTCAGTAGAGATGAACGCAAATAATAATAAAAAGACTAATACTAATTCCAATAAATAATGAAGCAAATAAAGGGGGTTAATTAGTCGGGAAAACAGACTAGGAAGACGCGTCTCCTTACAGGAGTAAAGCAATGAAAAGAAGAGTCGCCGGACCTTATTGACACAGCTGCAAGAACCGCAACAGGTCAGAAAATACATAGATAAGCAAATAGAAGTACTGCTTTCCTTTTTTTTATATATTATCCTGTCGCTCACACTGGCACTACAATGACGTTCGTTGTATAAAGTGATATGAGAGCAAACTTCGCTCAGCTTTCGAACACAACGCAGCTTCACCGCACAGATCAGTAGCTGAAAACAAAAAGGAAAAGACACGCGAAGTGAAGAAAACGCAAGAGAACGTGCTCGGTGAGAAAGAAGAATGTTTAGCGGATAATTTAACCGCCAACATCGCAGACAAGAACACCTGTCGCACCTTCGCTGCTTAACAAAGAATTTATAATAAAAATCCAGCATAAAAGTTAAAAGAGAAAAGACAGGCTGTGGATACCCCCGCAGTTTCTACATGCTGTAGCCGGCAGAAGTGGAAAAAAAAAGAACCAGAAAAAGAAGAAGTCAAAGCGAGCAGCTTGTATACATGTGGAAAACGTCAAAAGAAACATAATGAAGAAGGAAGCGCCAGGCGGCCGACGAGGACGTGGCACAAAAAGAAGATTGAATGGATGAAAAAGACTATGAAAAAAAAAAGGAGTAGCAATCAATGCAGCAGCCACAAGAGGGGGGGGGGGAGAAACAAAAACGACAAGGAGAAAAATAAAAACAAAGGGGTAACATCGGTTGTAGAAAACAAAACAAAAGGGATCAGATGTGATTCGTTCCAATACTATTTGATACATTTGTTGCACGCTACGTCAGGCGCACCTCGCCACCAAAGGACACAAACGAAGCTCTCCGGTTGCGTCGGCTAAGAAGCTTCCCGGCCTTCGGTGTGGTCGGGGGAGAGGGCGTGCGCACGCGCGTGCCAGCTTCCGGCGCCGCCGGGGTCGTGGCATCGCTCCCATCACTGCTGCTGCTCTTGTGGTGGTGGTCCGCCCCGTCGATGAAGAACATGCCGTACCCGTTCTCGTACTCGAAGCTGGGCTGCTCCATGGCTGCGTTGTCATCCGACGTGGTTGGCTGGTAGGGCAGGCCCGCATCGCTCAACTGGTGGGAGGCCGCGATCTCAGAGAAGAAGGGATTGCTGTTGCTAAAGGAGTTGAGCCCCGAGGTAATCGCCGTGGCCGGCGACGGCGACGTGTTGATGCGAGGGCGGAAGGGCGGAGGCTGCGGCGGAGAGGCTGAGGTGGACACACTCCGAGTTGTCTTCTTCGTTGTGGTGGCAGCGTCGTCCGCGGGCTTCTCTGCTTGACGGCTGTGAGCGTCCTTCGCGGCCGTCTCCGATGCAGCAGCAGCTGCGATGGTCGCCGTGGCTGCAGCAGCTGTGCATTTGGCCTCGGTGGCCGCATCCGCAGCGGTGGCAGCGGCGTTGCCCTCCGACTGCACCACACTTTGGCGGCTACTCCGCATTCGATTTGTTGGCGCCGGCGGCGTCGCACCCTCGTCCATCGCCTCTGCCGCCTCCGCCTCCGCCTTCTCTCCGGGCGGTGGCTGCAGCACCTGCGACGACTCGAGAGATCTCGAGGAGTTTTCGAGTGGCGTGACAACCCCCGACGTCGCCGTCTTCTTCTTGCTGTGATGCCTCTTGTGCCCTTTCCGCCTTGGCTTCTTCGATGCATTCGCATCCGCGTCATCCTCCCTCGCCTTCTGCTTTGCCAGTGAGCCGTCACGTGCGCGTTGCGCGCGCTTTCCGCGAGCGGAGAGCTGCGACGTTGAGGACTGCGACTCGCCGTCGCTCCTCCCTACACCCGCGGCGGTGGTAGGAGGGCGGGACGGCTTCGTGCCTCTACCCGAGATCTCAGCGTCGGCCTCAGCAGCGTTGTGCTTGGGTGCCCCTGCTTGTGCTTTGCGGGAGTTGTCTGCATCCGTCTGCGCCGTCTGCTTCCGGTGGTACTTAGCGGCTTGGGTGTGAGAAGGCTTCGAGGGGCGCTGGCTGACGGGTCCGAGCTCGTTGGCAGCGATTGAGCGTGACACTGATAGCGAAGACGACTTCATCTCAGAGGAGAAAGAGATGTCGTTATGGTGGGACGGGCGACCATCAGCGTGGCCGCTCCGACCGCAGACGACACCCATGGTTGCGAGACGCTCTGTGCTCTCACCCTGTGAGTGTAATTTTATTGGGCAACGCGAACCGGAAAAAAAAAGGTTTTTTTCTCTCTTTGCTTTTGCTGCTGTTGATTTAGGAAAAAGTCCAACTATGAGCAAGCGTCAGCAGCGGTGCTGTGTGTATGTGTGTATATACGTATTAGAGTGCTTGACAACGCGCAGGTTGGAGGGGGGAGAGAAGATTCGCAGTAGAAAACAAGAGAGAGAGAGAAGACGAAAGCACGCAGACACGCACAGTTATTTAATGTTTGGCGGAGAAAAGAGAATGCTTTTTTTTTTTTTTAGCCCACCTGCTCTCGCGAATGCCCAGTGCGTTTGGTAGAGGCAGATAGTGACACTCGCACGACGCAAGGAGTGATTTCTGTTGTGTTGGTAAAGAAAGAGAAAAGGTGTTGGAAGAGAGGAAATGAAAAGCACTGGACGCTGAAATGAGCAGAAGCGCAATCATGTGTCGCATCAAAGATGAGTGATCGGACTCTGTATACCGATCGCATGTAGCGAATCTGTCGCACGAGACGCAATGGGAGAGAGTGTTGTGGTCGTGCAACACACTCTTAGAAGAGTCATGAGAGACGACGCGCCACATCAGCAGTTTGTTAGCTGTGTAACAAAAGAAAATGCTCTCAAAAAAGGCTTTTTAAAAGGTACAGATATTCCTTAAAAATAAGGATACATACGCTTCAAAATAGCCGCAGTCAAAATAAATAAAAAAGCATTCAAAACGCAGTACGTCTCTCGTAGAGAGAAGATGCACAAAACAAGAGCATTTGTGTAAAACCAAAAAAAAAGAGTAAAGAAGAATTCAGCAAATAATTACACAAAGTAAAAGTTCCAGGATAGATCAATCAATATAGGAAGTCGAATGCGCACATAAGAAGAAGAAGGAGAAAGAGTGTACGTGCGAGCCCTTACTTCGCCACTTAAAGACATTACACAAAACAACTTCTGCAGATACACCTGGCCTCATCACACACATCATACTCGGTGAAACCTGGTGCACAGAGAAAGAGGAGTGGGCTGCATGTGCGTGCGTGTATGTGTGTTTGTGTGTCTGTTTTCTACACAACAAAACAAAAAAAATAACATGGATTACCACACAAGAAGACTTGCCTGTGCTCTCAGAAGTCGTAGCGGCAATAGCTGAATAATAATTTAAAAAAATTAGAAAAAGATAAAGCATAACAAAAGAAAAACGTTGAAATTCCAGGAAAAACAAAAATGACATCATACACAGGAAAAAAGAGCTCCCGGCAGTTGTACGAGAGCGGTTCCAAGAAAAGAAGGTGAGAACACAAAAAAAAAAGTTTCTTCAACACGCATTACCACTTCTTTATCAAGCATGCGCGTGCCCAGCACTTGACAGACTCTTTTCATGCCACATCATCAGAACTCTTAAAATATTATGTTTTTGATGGAATGATGACCATTGAAAAGCTCACTAGTGCTTATTCCGTGAGGACCGAAGAAAAACCCCAAAGGTGGGGTCGGAGGTGTCGGCGTGCCGCATGAGATGCAGCCTCACGCTCTCGTCATGAGAAAGTCCTTCTCCCATGTGCGAGGCAATACTGCGATGCCGGCGCATCCGCTTCTCCGGGCTCTCGCAGCACGTCACGGCAACGAAGATATCCTCTGGGTTCGGCGCCTTCGTGGTCAGCTCCGATTGAAACGGATTGGCGCATATCTCTGAGGTTGTGACAAGAAGCGGCATCGAAGGATCTGCGTGGGCGTCGTTCAGCACGGGCGACGGGCTCGGCTTGGGGGGTTGGTCGATGTTTGTCGCGGCCTCTTTCTCTGCGACTCCTGTCCTGTCCCTCGGAGTGGACATGTTCAACAAGCTGTAGCCTAAATCCGTACTTGAGGTCTCTGCAGTGGGCGCTGCCACCGCTGCCTCGCCGTCACCGTCGTCGTTGATGGAGGGCCGCCGGCAGAAGGAAGACGCACGCGCGTCCGTGCTTCTTTGCGGCTCTGCTAAGTCCTTCGCTGCGTATGGCGAGGGTGAAGAATGATCGATGCGGTGGGAGGAGCGGCAGTAGCCGCAGCGCCACACAAGGCACAGAACAGCCAGAATCACACTTACCACGACGGCTGTGCCGGCAAAGCCAATGACGACCAGCATCCACCACTCCCACGCCGCATGGCCGTGGTGGCTACCGCCACTGCACGAAAAACTCTCCATTGTCCTTTGGGATGCGCAGTTCAACCGAGGCAGCGGCACACACACACACACACACAAACAACCGCCAAGACACGCAGCAAAAATCTTAAGGCGATGTGAATGCGCTACGGCTCAGGTTTGAAANTTTGCGGCTCTGCTAAGTCCTTCGCTGCGTATGGCGAGGGTGAAGAATGATCGATGCGGTGGGAGGAGCGGCAGTAGCCGCAGCGCCACACAAGGCACAGAACAGCCAGAATCACACTTACCACGACGGCTGTGCCGGCAAAGCCAATGACGACCAGCATCCACCACTCCCACGCCGCATGGCCGTGGTGGCTACCGGCACTGCACGAAAAACTCTCCATTGGCCTTTGGGCTGCGCAGTTTAACCGAGGCAGCGGCACACACACACACACACACACAAACAACCGCCAAGACACGCAGCAAAGATCTTAAGGCGATGTGAATGCGCTACGGCTCAGGTTTGAAAGTAGATCGAAAGGGCAATGACGCGCGGTGTCGAGTCCGACAAATCTGTTCCTGTACGACCAGAGAAGAAGAGTTCGGCTGTCGAAGCAATTTAGAGGTTTAAGGTGCTGTTGTTTGTTTGTTGGATGGCTCGTTTCCCTGCATACCTGTTAATACATCAATAATGCCTTCCAACGGTTGTGTGCGCGCGCTCTGTTTCACCTTAATGCGCACAGTACCGTATAGCAAAAGTTGTGCAATCTGCTTGAGAAAATGCAAAAAGAGCGACGTAACGGGAGAAAGTAAAGGGGGAAAAAGAGAGTTGAAATTTCAGTTTATCTAGATCGGAGGAGCCACTGAGGATCGTCAGCGACACCGCAAAGGCATCCGTTATTTTTCACGAGAGTTAACAGCTCGTTTATGTGCCAACGCTAACGAATGGAGCAGGAGTGCAGAACAATTCGACGTTCGAAAGAGGTTAGAGCAGCCTCACCATCGAAGTCATCCATATCCCCCTCATCAAAGCCATTCGCAGATATGAGGGACTGCAGCTTGTCCTTTTGTTTTGTTTTGTTTTGTTTCATTTGTTTGTTTGTGTTGGATAAAAACCTGTTCACCTTCAAACAAAAAAATCCCGAGGTTCAAGCAGGTTACATGGCAGCCGGCACAATGAAACCGTACTTATAAAACGCAACAACACTGTTCACATTCAACACGCAGTCAGAGAGAAATCAGAATAATAATAATAAAGAAGTGTTAAAAAGAATAAAAGAGCACTAAAAGAAAAGAAAAAAGGGTATTTTATTCATTGATGCATATTCACATATATATATAAAATGAAAGAGAAAGAGAAAAAAAGTACAGAAACACAAGAACACGACCACTCCTTCCTCCCTATGAAACGGTATAGAAGGTTCTTGGAAGAGGCCTGAAATAGATACGCAAACGAAAGCAACCGAGCGAGGTACCGATATCGATCAACTCTCATGTGTTGTCGTTTATTTTCTGCTATCTCAGTTCGCTATCAGACAGGACAGCGAGCGCAGAAGAAGAGCGAAGTTTTCCGTTTCCTCTGCACCACACGCACGGGCTTTAAATAATGCTTTTTTTTTTTAATGCGTCCTCGACACACTACGCCAAACAGAAATAAAAAAAAGAGGCACAGTTCTAGAGTAAAAGAGAGAGAAAGCAATGTCCCTTGTGATCCTCTCTCTTTCAGCCTTTGGCATGAAAGGATGTGCGTCAGTTAAAGCGAAGAAGATTATTAGGAAACAAATAAAAGAAAAAGTGAATCCGTCTCAGAAGAGTGACATAGAATCAATTACACAAAAAAGGGAAAAGAGAGAAAGAGAGAAAGACGGAAAACACATCGGAATCAATTTTAAAAGAATCTAAATGAGCAGCGAAGCTTGTATTGAAAGCAGAATTGATTATCCCTGCTCACGTCTTTACGAGTAACAAAAGACAACAAAAGGACGGAAAATAAACATAAAAAAACGCATGCCTTATAACAATCAAAAGACAAGTCCGTACACTACCCAATGAGAGCTTACTGTACAGAACAAAAGGGAGAAGAGAACGAAAAAGAAGGAAAAGAAAAAGAAAAGACTAATAGAAAGGTGAGTGAGATCTCCCATCATCTTTGGTAAAGTTGAGCTTGTCTGCGTTTCTGTGTAGGCGCGCATTGAGTCGACAAATATCAGCTCCAGGGATACACTATTGAAGCGTTGCCTGTCTCCTTGCGATGGCTGTCTCCTTGCGATGGCTACACACAGACAGTCCTACGAGAGAACCCAGTGCTGCTCTCAGCTGCGGAGTTTAAAAGAAGTAAAATGGACACATCAAAAAAACAGATAATAACAAAAGAAATAGTAACAAAGTCAAGAGAGAGTATTAAAATGAAGCCATATATCTATATAAATGTTGGCATTCTAGAAAGAGGACAGGAAACAAAACAAAACGAAAAAGATGAGCAGCACTCCACGTACGCCTTTATGAAACGTTTCAACACCATGAGAAGAGATGATCACAAATTTAAGCAAGCTATTTTGTGTGTTTTTTTTTTCTTTTCTTTTTCGATAAGTGCGGTATTGAAATGGACGGATGCAGGAAAAAAAAAAAGGCCCGCTAAAAAAAAAAAGAAAAAGGCGTTAGAACTAAAGAAACAAGGAGGATCGGAACGAGGAATAGCAAAGTTGTCTTCAAGGCGAAGACTCGCGCATGACGAGTGTCAAAGAGTCGCCGCTGTATGAAGAGCAAAGCTTTGCATGTGTATTCGACTCATAAACAAATAATTAAATACATAAACATAGAGAAGCAGAAAAAAGAAAAACTATAGAAAGGCTAAGCGTACAAAAGAGCTGCAAAAGAACTGCGTTCAGGGGAATATACCGCCTGGAAAAGGATTGATAGGAAAACCCAAAAAAAAAAGATAGAGAGAGGGAACGGGCTACTGAGGTAAAGTTAATTTCAAAATTAGCAAAGCATAAGATATAATTTTTATGCAAACTTGCACGACTGATCGGCATTTGTACACCTAACGGCTAAAGAGACAGCAGGATGTTGAGCGTAGCGGGTGGTCCAATTGGTGTAGCGCTACCTCACGGTGCGTATTTTATGTGATATCGGTACGGCACTAACAAATAAGGAGAATGGAAAAAAAAAGAGAAAAAAAAAGGGGTTTCAAGGGTAGCGGATCCATGCTTTACCCAGCGAGAGGAAATGTTTCTTTGCACAGAGACCTTTCTCGGACGTTGATGACAGTGAATCTCAAACAAACAAAACAA
>JASAOD010001741.1:0-21048 GCA_030849845.1 Crithidia brevicula | reverse complement strand
GTCGGAGAAGCCGTAGTTGCCCTGGAGTGTGGCGAAGAAGTCATGGGTGCAAACGCCATTGCACATGCCATACGGTGTCGGGGAGAGAAATCCCATGTTCGTTACGTGCCACGGCGTGCTATTGTACGCATAGAAAGGCGCGCGCATCTGCGACGGTGACGTGGCGGGAAAGCGCATGGAAAGCTGGGAGACATCCCACCTCGTTTGCGTGCTACTGCCTGAGCGACACAGCGATGTATAGTGGGCCCAGTGATCCCTCGGCAGTGCCTCCATTTCTGCAGAGGTGACGGAGGTGACGGTGTAGTCTACAATGGTGGCTGCGGAGACACAGACACTGCAGGTGAGCACTACAGCTCCGCACACGAGCGCACACAGCAGTGGGGCGAGCGCCACCCAGCGACGATGTTGCGCAAAAAAAGACAGCATTTGGCTAGCACAACTCAGATGTTATATAAAACTGTATGCGGACTTTCTCCTTTACAAGTAGAGATGCTGCCACAGATTGCAGGAGGACGCAGAGCGCAGAGGAGCGCTTGCGCAACAAGCCCTTCTTTCCGTGTATGCGAGCAGAGGAAGAAGAAACAGAATAAAAGCAACGCCAATGGCAATAGGCTTCAATTGTGGAAGATAAAGACGAAAGAAATCAATATTCACGCAAATGGAGAGAAATTAAAAGCATACACAAACGAAAAAAAAGGAATATACGCTGTCACAGATAGAAAAGCACACACACAGAGCCACGTGAAAACAGCCGGCAGTACTTGACAGAAATACAGATATTATTTTCCCGCTTGTTTTTTACTTTGTTTCGAGTGAAAAAGGTGGTGCATGAAAATAGTGGTAGAGAAGATGTAAGGACCAAGAAAAGTAAGCTTTTCTTGCAGCTGTCTCTCTTTTCTCCTGTCGCGTGAGAAAATAAAGAAGACGGCGACAGCGACAGCAATGCAGAAGGATAAAAAAGAGAGGCAAGGGAAGGAGTAGAGAGGAGTGACAACTAGGAGAAAGGGTAGATCTTATTTGTCGAAGACGAAGGCGCGAGGTGCAGCGTGACGAACACGAAACCACGAAGCACTGCCGGCGGGTTTGTGTTTCAACAACTTGGCCCAATAAAGATACTTCTTCTTTAATTGTGTAAAGAGATTCTATGAAATATCCCGATATCACGCGCATGCCACTACACTAGCTTCCTTGTTGGTGTACAGGTTTGCAAATTAAAGTCTCCGCAGTCTTCCGAGAACGAGCAATCGGGTCACCTTTAGTGCGTATGCCGCCATGCAATTCGGCAGCCCACAAGAGAGATAGACAAGAGAGCTGCACGTTAAGGTTGTTTGTTGATTAAGCAAATACACGACAAAGCAGGCAGCATCGCAACCAGCTTTCACTTCAGCAGAAGCAAGCAAAGAATTCTGAAAAGCAAAAGACAAATCAAAGCAGAGAGTCTCTTCTTTTTTTAAGAAGAACAGCAAAAAAAAAGGGTCGACACTGACCAAGGAAAAGAAATAAAAGTGGAGAGAAAACATAAGTTTACAAACCTGTGAAAAATCAACTATGAAGAACACCAAATCGAGGAAAGGGGTTCAAATCAAAAACAGGAAGGTGCGAATAAAAAGGGCTTATGCACATTTTTGTTGCAAATTCAAAAAAAAAAAAAAACGTTCAACTTACTCACGTATTTAAAAAACAAAATACATGTCTTCAGAAGCAGCTTTGCGTCTGCGAGGTTCTGTCTTCATGCATCCTCGCCCACGCACACAAGCATCCATGCACATGCAATTTCACTTGCGTCCCTCTCTCAGCCTATTTCTGAAATAACAAAACAATAACATAAGATAAGAACTGAAAACGTATCTTTGGGAAATAAAAGTGGTTGAACACTCACTGCTACAATTCACAAGCAGAAGTGGACAGCCTTTTTAAAAAAATCTTTGAAAAACTTGCAAATCATTATGTTCTACTAAAATACAATTCATGATTATTGTGGGAATCTGCACGCATTTAAGGAAAACATGCGCCAGAACGCAATACATAACTTCAACCTCAACCCAACAACCAAAACACATCACGGCCGTTCTGCCTTCGCACAAAGCTATTACATTGCAAATTCATACAAAAATAAGGCATATCCGACAAACAGTACTGAGCCTCGCGAAATATCGATCTTGCAGCTTGGCAAGCCTCCGCTTAAATGCAGAAGAAAAAGAAAAACAGAGAATCTATGTAGCACCATAGTAAAACAAACCTTTACTTTTGATTTCTGTTCTCCCCGCCCGTTCGACGACCAAAGAGACCCTTCAAGGAGACCTGCTTCAGTGGGATGGCCATCAGTGGAGCCTCATCGGAGTGACGACGTAGGAAAGCCCCTTTGGCGACGGCTCTCTCTGCGAACGGGTTGCGGTAATTTCTTTTGGCACCTCTCACCAGCGCTAACGCCGGGTTCGGCGCTCTCGGTTGTCTGAATGCGAGGACACAAGCACGAATAGCGCAGAGCAGCACAGCCACCACCACAAGGCTCAAGATGACTACCAACGGGATGTCCTTCGAAACTCTCCGCACCACCACATCACCGTATTCCGCGTAGGTCCTGCACGCCCGTGTATCCGCCGCAGGAGTGCTGTACGAGCAAATGTACCCGCTCGATGTCCCGCTCAGCGACGCATTGAAGCACGTCGAGTCGAAGCAGAACACACAGCCCTCGTGCTGCCCACACACCGCACACCCGTCCAGCGAGTACGCACGGCACGCATCCACCGGCGGCACGTCGCACCGCGCACCGCTCCACCCATCCACGCACACGCACACGCCACACTCGCACCGCCCGCCCACAGCACTGCAGCCAACACAGCTGCGCTCCGCAACGCCGCCGCACGTCGCGTCGCACGCACCACCGTCGCACACGCACGCGCCGCTCCCCGCCACGCCGTCGTCGCACCGGCTGCCGCCCCAGCACGCAGGACACGCCTTGCAGCTCGCACCGTAGTGGCCCGCCATGCACCCGCACGTGCCCGTTGCCTCGTCGCAGCTGCCGTGCAGCCCGCAGTCCTGACACGACGTCCGCGGCACGAAGCGGATGTGCACCCCGCTGCGCAGCAGTGCCTGCGGCACCAACACCGAGGAGGCGTCTTCCACGCCGTACCGCACCAGACCCACGCGCGCAGGGGGGTAAGCAAGGAAGGGTGCGCCGTCCGGGCAGCGGACGCAGCGCACAATAAGGTCGATGATGCCTCCTTCCTCCTCATAGAATTGCACGGCGAAGTCTGGGTAGGTGGCGTAGCCATTCTTGTAGCCGACACCTTGGAGCTGCCCAATCGTGGCCGCCGCACAGCGCTCGTCTTCCTCGCACATGAAGTCGCCTTTCCTCCTTACGCCAAGGGACGCCTGCGTGAAGGAGACGGAGATCTCAAAGTCAAACGTGGACTCAAGCGCCAGGATGGTGTAGGCATACGACCCGTCCACGCAGGTATTCTGCACCGTGGTGCAAGCAAATTCAGAGTACTGGGTGGGACACACGAAGCCGGGACCGCAAGGGGGGTACAGCGCACCTGCGGTGCTGAAAAGCCGCAAAGGACGAGAGATCGTAAAGTTTCCTTTCTCAAAACGTGTGCTGGTGCTGGCGTCTATCGTGCTGAGGTCTGCCATGGTCGCACCGGGGTCAACGCTGACCGTTACATCGTAAAACTTCTGCGCACCAGCGCCGGTCTCCCCAGCGGACATCGCCCACTGACCACGCGGGCACACCTCAGACACAAACGCACGAGACGCACACGCAGACGTCGACGCGCACCACACACAGTCCACAGCGTCCCCGTTGCCATCATCCATATTCAAGGCAGCGCACGCAGACGCAGTTGGCGCGCCATCGCACACGTCGTACACGGGGTCGAAGCGGTACGCAACAATTCCATTCGAGGCAGTCGGCGTCGCCACAACCTTGCGCAGCGTCTTCGAGTAGATCAGCCCCGTGCCCCGCACGTAGCCCGGCAGCGCATCCTCCGGCGGCAGCGAGTCGTACCGCATCACAATCGCGCCGTTCGCGTGCACCTCTACCTGCGCAGTCAGGCCACCCGCGGACAAGCCCACGCCCTGCAGCGGCACGTTGCAGTACTCCACCAGCGTGCTGGCCAGGCGCGACGTCGGCGCACCAGAGCTGCTATTCCGCACAAACTCAAAGTGCTCCTGCGTCAAAACAAAGCTGATCGCCGGGTCCATGTCGCTGGTGTGGAAGGGAGCAAGGTAGAAGCTGATCATCGGCCAGTCTCCGCCGCCATCGTAGTACACAGAGGTGTTGTCGGAGAAGCCGTAGTTGCCCTCTACGTTAGCGAAGAAGTCCCTCACGCAGTATCCGTCGCACATGCCATACCAGGTGGGGGAAAGGAAGCCGAGGTTGTTGACATGGAAGGGCGTGCTGTTGTACGCGTAAAATGGCACGCGCATGCCACTGCCGGAGATGTTCACAAAGTTGCGGTTTAGTGAGTCTACTAGAGGAATAATGCGGATATTGTTGCCGAGCCTGCAGCGAGAGGTATAGTGGGCCCAGTGATCTCTTGGTAGCACGAGCAGCTCCGCGGAGGTGATGGAGGTGACGGTGTAGTCTAGAATGGTGGCTGCGGAGACACAGACACTGCAGGTGAGCACTACAGCTCCGCACACGAGCAGAAGAGCAACAAACTGAGAGAGCATCTAGTTTGTCCAGAAAGAAACAAGCAAAAGAAGAAACGAAAAGAACAGCAGCAGTGCTAAACGTTTACGCCGCGAGTGATGATTTGTACACCGGAACAGGCAATGCAAACCCGTCAGTTTAATTTTTTTGTTTGTTTCAAAGAGAAGAAGTTTGAAAAAAGAGGAGTTTGTGTTTGGTGTCTCCTCTTTTTAAATAACCCCTGTGTGAATAAACGGCAGTTTTTTTGTTGTTGTTGTTTTTTTTTTACAAGAGGCTATGCCGCACCCATCTTTTAAACCTCTGCATAGGTGGCGCACAACGCGAAGAATACCTCACACTCACTTTTTAGAAATGTGCGTGAAGCGTAAGGGTCACAGCCTAGAAAAACAAATAGAGCTCTAAGTGCTCTAAAAGCAGCACCTCTGAAGAAGGCAGAGAGGAACAAATAGAGACTACGGTGAATACGAGAGGGGGAAAGCTGGTAGGTTCAAGTGAATACGGTTGGAGAAGAGAAACAGAGAGCTTCCTTTTAGGAAAAAATAGGTGCGTCCCTCCTCTATCCAACACAACCTGGAAAACTTGAAGACAGCAGTTGAGGCTCACCGTTGTGTTGCCATGATAAAGACGAACCGCTCTTCATCAGCGTGGTCCAAAAAAACAATCCCTCTTTTCGGAAGGGGTATCGGCGGGTTTTTCGATAATCAGTGGCAATACCATACAATGAGCACAATATAAAAATATATATACTTTAGGCTTTAAAAATATGCTTGTTCTACAACAAAAGTAGTGTATTTACTTTAAACATAGGCTACACGTGAGACAATAAAATTTACGGAGCCTATCTCTGCCTTTCCCTTCCTTTTACGTCTACGCGCTGTCCATCTGATCGAGGTCCACGCGACTGCCGTCCAGGGCAGCCATGCTGTGGCCCACAATCTCGTTGACGGTGCGCTCCTCCGCGAAGGTGTCGCACATCGTGCCGCCATCGCCTCCTGGCTGCGTTGTCATGATTGGCCGGTCCGCACTTCCTCCGCTGGACGCGAGCGCTGAGCCTGACAGCGCCGGTACCCGCGACGCTGCATCGCCGCCTTGCGGGGCAGCAGCGGGACTTAGCACCTGTGGCAGCGCAGCAGAGGCCTCGATGGCCGCACCGCTTTCACTGACTGCCAGCGGAGAGGACGGGGCACCATAGCCGCCGCTGTGCCACTCCTCCGGTGTAAGGTATCGCGCACCGGGTACCAAGTAGCTTGAGTACTCGCTGGCAGCCTTTGCCGACCCTACCGGACTGCTCTGGTTGCTGCTGCGGCTCACGCTGTGGTGCGGCTGCCCGACTCCGTTCCCGTGGTGTTGCAGCTGCGAGACCGTCGTCGCAAATTGACCCTGCAGCTGTGGGGTGTGCAGAAGCTCCATCGTCAAGGGCATGACCTGAGTCGTGGTAGTCGTCGTGGCACTGCCGGCCGGCGGAAGTGGCGCTGAATGCCCGTTGTTGTTATTGAGTGTGGAAGCAAGCCTGTGTGAATCACTTCCACTGTGTCCGGCAGCCCGCACATCACGGTGACGTGGGCGGGTTCGATGGACATGAGCGTGTTGCACCGCAGCACGACGGCGACGCTCTAGCTGCCGCGCACGCTCCAGTGGCATGCCCACCACGTCGTCGCGCCTCTCCCGCTCCTCATCCAGCTCGCGCTCGACGGTGGAGAGTTGATCCTCCGAAAGATCCACATCACGGGCGTTGGTGCGGTAGATGGGGATGGCCGCACGGTTGGCCATGTTGCCCCTCTCCAGCAGCTCCGACTGCACCTGCTGCCACACCACCGCCAGTTGCTCCTTCGGCAGAGGACAGCTCAAGGTGCTGTTGTAGGCGTTGCCATTCTGCAGCCCAGGCAGACGCCGGCCCTCCCGCACCATGCCTGCCACGTAGGCCTCCATGGACGCGTCCTGCACCTCCTTTATACGAATGACCCGTCGTGTGCTGAAGCTGGCGAAGCAGGTATCGTGAATCACGCGGGCAATACGGCGCATGTCCACCAAAGGGTCATAGGAGGCCATCGCGTCCGCACCAAAGGCCGGGGCGGTGGGCTCAAAAAAGAGATCGGGTGTCGGGGCGTCTGACAAGAAAACGCAGAACGGGGCTGCCTTGCTCGTCCGTGCGTCGCGTGCTGTGATGTCCCAATGGAAGTCCTGCACTTCCGACAGACGAAGCCATCGAGGGATGTTGCCGGACTCGCGCATGCACAGGACGGAGTCGTGCGTGATGCAGAGGTAGCCGCCGTCCAGCACACGCTTCAGCCTCGGCGCCGCCCTCAGCTGCGCTCGACTCTCCCTGTCGCTGGAGAGCGCACGTGGCAAAGAGTTCGGTGCGTCTTCGTCGCCGCCGCCGCCGCCGGCGCTCGCCAACGCGTAGAAGTTCCCGCGCAGAAAGGTGTAGAAGACCGCCTTGTCCAGCGAGTGGAAGGTGTGCCACACCGACATGGGAATGTGGGCAAAGGCGACACCGTTGCGTGGGTCGTAGGGCGGCAGACCGCGGTAGGGGCGGACAATCAACTTATCGTAGCCCAACACGGTCTGCAGGACGTACCAGAGTCGACGGAACTCCCGCTCATCGCGGCAGCGTAGGACGACCCGCACCGGCACCACAGCCTCACATACGCCGGCGTCTGCCTTCGGTTTGCGAGGGCTGACAATGGTCTGCACACCGAAGTCCACCGACTCCGCCGCCCCCTCGTCCTGCGCGCCGGTGTCAGCGGCGGTGGCGGCAGCCCGCACCTTTACCTTTGTCATCTCATCGAATTGATCCCGTAGGGAGTCGAAGAGCTCCTTAAGAAAAAACGGATCGCGAATGAAGGCCTCGTTGTTCGCGTTGCACCGCTCGCGCTCGAGGGTGGAGAACCCAGCTGACGGGCAGAGCAGCGGCCCGGGCGGTGGGTACTCCCCGGTGGCGAGCTGACGTGACTCACCCTTAATCTCCAGCTGATAGAGGTCCCGCTCGTTCGCGCTTTTTTGTACAAAGTGCGTGCGTGTGGCCGTCGGTACGACTGCCGTGACCTTCATCTTTTTCTTCCACACCAGCCTCGAAGGCGAGGAGGCCGCTTGTGCCGTGACGGCTGTACCGGGTCGGTCGGAAAGACTGGAAGCCTGGGAGGAGAGATGCGCATTGCTACCACCATACGCAGCGCTGATGTCGGTGGCCGATGCCGTTGCCGATGTGGTGTTCCCATCGGTGAGCTGGTGGATAATAGGAAATGCGTCCTTTGTGGGTTCGGAGTAGTAGAGGTAGCGCCGCATCGTGTCGAAGGCGACCTGGCGGAGCTGCCAGCTGCCAAAGAAGCCGTCACCCTGCTTTTCTACGTACGAGTAAAACATGGTAAAGCGAGAGAGGAGATAAGCTGAGAGATGATAATAAGTATATATACAATGCTATCTTTTGCAGAAATGAAGCTTAATTGAGGAGTAAGGAAAAAAGTTCACTGAAATTGCTGGCAGGGGAAATAATATTAAAGCAGTCACCGGCTATTTAAAAAAATAATAATAATAATGAGCGACCAACGCACAGACGAGCGTCGCGTTAGGTCGTCGAGGCTTGGTGTATGTGTCTGTTGATGCTGTTCCTCGGTTATAAAAGAGGAGTAGGTCTGAAGGAGAAAAGAGAGCTTTATCTAACTTTTTTTTTTTTTAGATGAAGCCCACTCGTAATCAACCCTGGGTGTGGATGGCGCGAGTTGTGAGAGGCGATGGGCACTACACAACACCAGAGTAGAAACAAATAAATATATACGGATCAGAAAAAGCGGTGTGGGTGCGATTGCGACCCTCCAAAAAGAAAAACAAGTCTCTCGAAACAGCACTAATAAAGAGGTGGCAAGCACTGGAAGTATTCAACGCAGAATAATTCCTGTTGAGAGACTGAGAGAGGGAAATAACAAAGAGAGTGAGTGGGAAAAGAAAGAGTGAGGTTGGAAGAGAGAGACCACAAAGAAGAAGATTACTTCACTTGCAGTATATTTTGTTCCCCTCTCTTAAATGAAGATCAGCCGGTCGCCAAATTCCAAATGGAAAGGGTCAATCTCTGTTGTGCCCAGCCTCATGTTAAGCACTCTAACCAAGGCAGCTGAAGAAGTGGATTAAATCTATCGTGGCGATATCGGTGTTGCCTCTGCTACCATCAAAAAAGTCGTGCGTGCACGATGTTGCACAACCGCTTTGATTCTCACGAAATTTATTTTGCGATGAAATACATTTGAAACGAAAATACTCTCTTTGTGTTCAGACAGAAAACGATACTCAACAGATTGTAAAATAAAAAAAATAAGAATAGCAAATACGGCAAAAGACCAACCAACAGAACAGAAAAATTGAGAGAACGCAAAGCAGAGGCAAAGCCATCTTAGATACTCTGTTTTTTGTATATAATATTTTTCGATAAAAAAGAAGCTCTTTACGTTCACTACAGAAGCTGAGGGAAAACATAAAAACAAAAAGAAGAAGAAAGAAGCTGAAAGAGTGCAGAAACACCATCGCCACAGCACGAGATTACTCTCACACATTCACAAGCACTAAAGCAAGCAACACACCAAAGGAACAGGACTGAGAAGAGCTGCCACACAATAAACGACCTCGAAGTACAATGCAATATGCATGAGAAAGAAAAGATAAATCGCAGAAAAAAGATGGAAATGGTACTCCAATCAGGGAAACCTGCGATCACTAAGAGAACAAAAGAAAACGATAAAGAGAAAATGGTCAGAACACAACAAAAGGAAACCTATCACACGAAGAGAAACCAGGGCCCTGAAATGGAATGAAACAAAACACAACAAAGAAGAGAGCGGCTAAACGAGCATTATATAGCACGAAAGAAAAACAAAAGAGGCACACTCTATGTGTAACTGGATTTTCAAGATGTAATCAGTAGAGAAGAAAATGGACAAATGGAGCAGAAGCAGGTGTCTAAAAGAGAGCAACAGAGCTCAGGAAAAAACAAAAAGAGAAAAGCACGTAGCCAACAGCTAGATACTAACACCATTCATAAAGCACCAGTTGCACACGACAAGTGTGAAAAAAAAAAAAAAAAGCACAGCGAGTCGGATGGCCGCCGTAACAGAGACACTATTAAATGGAAAAAACAAATTTTGCAGCAGTCGCCTCACTTTTCTCAGCGACGCGCTGCGCATCTTCGATATATATATATATATATATTAATGTAGGGAAAGTTCAGACCAGCAACACAACATGAAAACCTCCTCTTTACATTTCAAAAAAAAGGACTGTGAAGATACACGAAAATTCCAAAATCTACCTTTCGTCTTCCTATTCTGCTTTCAAGTCTCAACCGAGGTGTCATCACTCTTTTGCAGTGGCGGCGGTGGTGGTGGTGGCGGCGTCGGCTTCGAGGACACGGGTGGCCGCTTGCCGGGCAGGGACGAGGCCAATTTTGCCAGCGACGAGGCCTTCGAGTCCTTGGAGCTGCTCACTGAGTCTCGACGCTCGGGCAGGTGACCCGCCGCCTGCATCGCCGTGATGCTCTTGTTCACAATCTCCTCCACGTTCATCTCCGAGTTCGTTAGGAAGGCGTGCGCCGCCGCCTCAGGCCCCAGTGGGGTCTGGCTCATCAGCACAGCGTGGTGGTCCACCGCAACGCTCGTGCCCGCCTTCCGCAGCTCGTCCGCCGTCAGGTACCGTGCACCGGGGACCTGGTACTGCACGCTGTTACCACCGTAGCAGCTACTCGTGAAGCTCGCATTGGCCAGCCCGGGCGAGACGCCCATTGCAGGAGTGGCGCCGAAGGTAACGGAGGGGACGTGGTTGTCCGTGCCAAGCTGTGGGGTCTCGAGGCGATTGGCGGGGAGCTGCGGTCTGGCCGTGTTCGTCTGCGTGAAAGTGGAGGAGGGCCCCGCAGGCGATGCAGCTGAGCCGCTTGCCAACGCCGGCGCACCTAACGGTGAAGCAGCATCCGTGGCCGCAGACGCAGAGGCAGAAGCAGAAGCGAATCCACCGCGTGCAGACGACGGCAATGCACTCGCGCCGCTACCATTGTTATTATTGGTGTTGTTGTTGTTCGTCCTCTGGCTGGTGCTGTTTCTGTTGCTGTGGCTGTTTGGTGCGATCGGGGAAGACGGGGAGCTCGAGTCTACTGGGGAGGGAGCGGACATGGAGTCATCGTTGAAGCCGTCGCTGCTGGTGAGCGCACGGCTGTGGTCGCGGTGTGCGTGTGGAGCACCTGCCAAGTCGGCCTCCGTCGTCGTGTTGCTCCGCCGTGGCAGTCGCGATGGCGGCGCGGAGAGCTCGCTGGTGCGTCGGACAACCGGAGAGGACGTGTCAGACGCCGGGTCAGCGTGATGGCGGTGTGCGGCGTGCGGCGAGTGCGTGCTGCCGCGCCGACGCTGCGTAGGCGAAGTTGTCGAGTGCCGCGCCCGTGCCGCCGCCGCGGCCGATCGTCGACTTCGGCTGCTGCTGTCGGTGCGCGCCGCAGCCTGAATGCGGTGGGCCTCCTCAAATGACAGGCCAACGATGTCGTCCCGACTGGCTCGCTCCCTGGCGAGGCGGCGAGAGAGCGTCTCGAGTTGCTCGCGAGAGAGGTCGGTGTCGTTGGTGTTGTTCTGGTACAGTGGAATCGCAGCGCGGCTGACCACCGCGGGATCGCGAGAGGCGTAGATGCCCTGCACTTCCCGCCAAACATGCGCAAGTTGCTCCTTCGGCAGCGGGCAACTCAGCGCACTCGAATAGCCCACGGCGGGGTCAAAGTCCAGATGGCGGCCCGTCTCTCGCTCGTAGCGCGCGACGAAGCCACGCACCGACATCTCGGGGATGTCCTCCATGTCAATCACGCGACGGATCTCAAGGGAGGCAAAGCACGTCTCGTGAATCACGTGATAGAGTCGAAGCACCTCCAGCGAGGGGCTGAAGCGGCGGATGGCGTCTGGGCCGTACACCGGCGGCTGAGGAAGGAAGATGATATCCGGCGCTCCAGGGTCGGAGAGGAAGGCCACGAAGGGGCGACTGCTGGTGGCGTTGTAGTGGAACTCGCGCACCTGCTGCAGCTTGATCCAGCGAGGGATGTTGCCGGTGTCGCGGAGCACGAGGACGGTGTCGTGTGTGATGCAGAGGTAGGCCCCGCGCAGCGCCACACAAAGCGCGCCAGAGGCGTTGCGGCCCACCAGGTCACCGCGCAGGAAGGAGTAGAAGACGGCCTTGTCGAGCGCCTTGAAGGTGTGCCACACGCACATGGGGATCATGGAGAAGATGAGCCCGTTGCGTGGGTCGTAGGGGGGCAGACCGCGGTAGGGACGCGCACTGAGCTTGTCGTAGCCCAGCACTGTCTGCACCACATACCAGAAGCGGCGGAACTCGTACTCGGTGCGCATGCGGAAGACCACCTTGATGCGGCTGCCTCGGTAGGCCGTGCCGCCCTTCGCCCGTGGCGACTCCAGCGTCTGCATGCGCCGCGCACTGGCAGGCAGTACGGGCTGCCCACTCGCCAGCTCCGCCCTCTCCCGCTCCATCCGCAGATTAGCAAACTGGTCCCGCAGGGCCTCGTACAGCTCACGCAGGAAGAACTGATCGCGAATGAACTCATCGTTCTCGACGGTGATCCGCTCGGGCAGCCCAGACAGGCCGGAGGATGGTGTCAGCAGTGGGCCAGGCGATGGGGTCTCGCCTGGGGCCAGCGGCCGCACCTCGCCGTGGATCTCCACCTGGAAGAGATCCGTCTCCTTCAGGTGGCTGTCCTCCAGCAGGAAGGCGTGCTCCTTGCCCACCGGCACGATCATGTCCACCTTGATCTTCTTGCGCCACTGCACGTCTTCGGGGTCGTTCGGCGGCGGCGGGGCCTCGCTGAAGCGTCGCTGCTGGCTCACCGGCGAGAGTGGGGCGCGCATATTAAAATGCGGGATGGTGGAGTTCTCGCCCGTGGTGGCCAGGCTGCCAGCGGAGTCCTCGCCATCGGTGAAGGAGTCCTCCGAGGTGTTTGGGGGCAGTGGGTTGTCGTTGGCGTTGGGGTAGGCGATCTTCTCCGGTGTGACGCCATCGGAGTAGTAGAGGTTGCGCCGCATCGTGTCGAAGGCGATCTGGCGCATCTGCCACCCGTCAAAGAAGACGTTGCCCTGCTTTTCTGCGTACGTGTAAAACATGACTACAGCGTTTCTTTAGGTGTGTATGCTATGTATAAATATAAATGTGTTGGTTTGGGGAATTGAAGGTCGGTTTTAAAAGAGGAGGCAATGTGTGCAGTGTGCTCTACAGGCTCACAAAGCGCCCAAGAGCTAAGTGACTACGAACGGCAATGCGCACCCTTTTTTTTTTTGCTAGTAAATTCCTCTGAATTGTTGTTGCTCTCTTCGTAGAGAATAAGATGTACGACTGGTGCTTCGCAGGTTGTATTCTGACGAAGCGAAGTTCGCAGTCAAGAAGAAGGAAAGAACAAAACTCTGACGGAGAACAAAAGATCTTTACTTTGACCCGTGAATAGAAGCACCGATAGGCTGACAACAGAGGAGGGCTACAAAAAGTAGTGCGAAGCAATGCTGATGCTTCGCGACTACGTGACTGATTATGCACCTACGCACAACCCAAACGGTCCAGTAAACAACAAAACAAAAAAGAAGACACTGGAGAGGGAGAAAGGAAGAGAGACGCAGAAAGAGGGAGAAGAGAGAGACAGAGCAAGGGGAGATTGTGAAGAGAGCGCGTGTACAAGGCAGTGCCAAACGCATGCTTGCAAAGATAGTGGAGACAAATGCCACGCTGTTCGAGAGCTTCTGAGATGGTGGTAGAATCAAAGCACCTGATATCGCTTTGAAACCTATCGTGAGAAATCGAACACACGACTTACACGATAGACACCCTAAACTATTCACAGGCATCCTTTTAATCTCCTCGAGTCTTGACACACCGCCGACTACTGAATACTCCGCTAGTTATGGACCACAGCAGTGGGAGAAAAAAAAAAAAGATCTTGTCTGTCACACTGACAAGAGTGCACCGAAACAGTACTGAGACGCGCAAAGCTGGGAATGCATCCATGAGAGTGCCACACTCGTGGTTTTTCTAGTGACATGCCTCCAGAAAGGAAAAGATAAGACGTGATGGCCAAAGCCTCGCGACCAGCACAACGCCTGAGGATAAAGCTGAGCGCGAAAACAAAGATGATACAGGTCCCATGGAAAAAGAAATAACACGTCTGCCTAACACCAGCCTTTAAAGCAGTGCCTCTCCATGCACAATCAGCGCTAGATCTTGCGCTGTCTGAGTGCCAACTGCGGTGACCGCACAACGCGCACTGGGGGGAGAAGAGGAAAGAAGAGTCAACGCACTCGAAGTCTTGAAAAAGCACTTAGACAAGAATGCATACACAAAAACACGAGGAAAAAAAGAACAATAGAAGGAAAACAATCGCCTCAGCATTACATAAATAATTAAACCTCAATGAAACGAAAAAGTAGGCTCATTACAGGTGTATAGGTGCACTCCAACAGCGCAGGGAATGGCAATTAAGGCCCTTTCATCACACAAAAACAAGGAAAAGAGCGATTCAAACCATGAGAACGTACCGGCTATTCATTGCAGTTGTGTTTTCCTCCTTATGGCTCACTTTGGCAGTGCAGCTGGTGGGATGAACGCCAGCATGTCTGGATGCGCCTGCAGACTGGGCGATGGCGCAGACGCCGTGTCACTCCGTCGATCCGCCTCGCGCGGACGAAAGCCGGGCAGCAAGTCTGCCGTCAGCACCGCCGGGGTGACAATGCCCTCGGCGACCTGCACAAAGCCGGGGATCTCAGCAGCCACGGTGGCCACACCCGGCGTGCCAACTGCAGGGGTTGCCACAGCGCTGCTCTCACCCCCACCACTTCCCATTGGAGCTGCAATTGACGGCGTCGGCGAACCAGAGGTAGCGTGTTCGTGTGGGGTGGGCGGGGCCAGTCCACGGGACTCGGGACGCTGCAGCATGTCCTCCATGTCCTCACTGTCAAAGTCCTCGTCGCTCTCCTCATCCTCCTCGGAGACGTTCTCCGTCGTGTGCGTCACCTCTTGGGGAGAGCGACTGCCATTGGTCCCACTCCCGTGCGGTGCCGCTGAAGAAGAGGTACCACCGCCAATACCGTTGCTGAGGCCGCTGCTCATCGACGCATTCGCTGGCAGTCCAGGCGAGCCGCCGCTACCCCAACCCGCACCCATACTACCTGAAGCGAGAGTTGGGATGCTAGTCGTCGTGCCGAGGTAGTACGTCCCTGGTGTGCCAGCACCACCTGGTGCTCCTGCCCCTCCAGCTGCGGTAGCAACGTTAGTGATTCGACCAGAGTGGTGGGAGGACGCGGAGGCCGAAGCAGGGTCCCGCATACCGGTCATATGCATCGAGGAGTGGATATCGCTCAGCTGCACACCCTTCTGCGCCGTGGCCACCGGTGCCACATTCGGCGCGGCAGCCGAGAGCCAATAGTCGAGCCCGGTGGGATCGGCGTGTTGCTGCGAGGGGACGAGGCCGTACGTGTTGGGTCGGGAGGAGGAAGAGGGCCGCTGGGCTCCGGCAGCGTCCAGCTGCGGCTCAGGAGAACGCTGCCCACTCGTGCCGAGGGCGTTTTGCAGTGGCGCCTGCACCGCCGCTGTATTGCCGGTGCTGCTGCTGCTGCTGTTGGATGGGCTAAACGCCTGGGAGAGAGGCGCGGCGTCCGCAACACCTCGTCGTTGCTGCGGCGACGACGAGGACGAGGGCACTGCGGTCACGCGGATCTTCAAGGCAACTGCAGCAGCGGCTTCAGACGGAGCTGATACGGCAGGTCTGGCGTAGGGGATCCTTCCCATGCTGGAGGTGGAGATGGACGCCTTCGTTGACGACGGTTGCACCTGGGCCGATGCTCCATCCCCGANGGCTGCCCATCTGCTGTTGCTGCCGCGGTGGTACGACCGCCTCACCCAGCTGGGCGTGCGAGGACGGAGCAAAGAAGGGCCGGCGCTGCGAGCGTGAGGGGGAGGTCTCGTCTTCGTCGTCGGTGTCCTCGCCCTCCTCCCTCTCCAGCGCCTGATAGAGGTCCCGCTTGAAGGTGAAGTGCGTTGGCGTCTTGGAGTTGTCCCAGCGCCAGCGCAGCGGGGTGGCCCCGGCGCTCTGCTCCTGCGCAATGTACTTGAAGACGTCCGTGTACTGCGTCGACAAGTCGCGGATGTGGCAGAGGATGTCGTACTCGTCGGTGTCCTCGGCTGTGTGGACGGAGACGCGCCGACTAGAGACCGGGGCCAGCGCCACCTCCTCTCCGGCGCGGAGGCGCTGCATGAGCAGGCGCCGAACCATGCTCACGATGCCCTCCACGCACTCCTCCGAGTCAAAGGTGGAGTTGGGCGGGTAGCTCGGGATAATAGGGATGAAGACGAAGTCAGGGTACGGCTCCGCCGCGCGGATGGAGATGAAAGAGTGATTGTCGCGCAGGACGTACTGCACGCCAACGATATCCTCCAAGTCCAGCCACCGCGGGCACTTGCCGTCCAGCTGCAGGAGCAGGATGGAATCGTGGGTGATGCAGAGGTAGCCCTCCATCCCACGCACCTCACGCTGCTGGCGCACGTACACGACATGACCAATCTGAAGCGAGTAAAACACAACATCATTCAGTCGGCGGAAGGCGTGGCGGAGATGCAGGGGCACAGTGGCGAGGGCGATACCGTTGCGCGGGTCATAGGGTGGCAGACCGGCGTGCAGCGGGCCGCACAGGCCGTGTCGTACCAGCGCCTGTCGCACGCGGAGGCTGACAATGCGAAAGACATCGTAATTCGCCGCGCGAAATTGCAGCTGCACCGTCTTCTCGTCCTTGGCAGTGCCGCCCGGGCCCCCGCCTGCAGCACGGCGGCGCAGGCTGAAGAAGCTGTAGCCGCTCATAGCGCTCTCTGACGGGCTCGAGGGCGGGGAGTTGAGCGCGACATCGTCGTCTGCGTCGTCCTCCTCCTCTTCGTCCGCGGTGGCCTCGGTCTCAGCCTCGGAGGCCGCCAGGGACGTCTCCTCCTCATCCTCTTCATCATCCGGCACGAGGTCGATGTCGCGGAACATGTTCTCGTCCTCGTCCTCGAAGTCCTCGTCGAGGGACTCGTTCACCGGGTAACTCGGCATGTGGATGAAGCCCGAGGGCGACTCCGGCACCGGCACCTCACTCTCCGCGTTGGCCAGCAGCGGCTGCTCCGCCGAGGAGTCCGGCACGTCGTCTTCGTCCGCATCGGGCTCGCTCTCCTGCCGGACGGAGCTGAGCCGCGACGTGCTGCGGAACCACGAGGCGCTGCTGCGGTGCGAGAAGCTGTTCTCCGAGGAGGTGCCGACACTGCGGTTCAGCGCGTTGCCCGCCGCCCGCCGAGGACGGTGCTCTAACGACCTCTCATAGCCGATGACGACCAGCGTGAGGAGCACACCCTCCTTGAAGTCGTCACTGCTGGGCGGGACGATGTACTCGTCCGCGGCGTAGCGCAGTTGGGTTACCTTCACCTTGCCGCTCCACTTCACCTTTCGGCTGGAGGTCCCACCAGACGACGTGGGGGAGGCGGCCAAGGTGCCGTGTGCCGCCCCTTCAACCTCTTGACCACGCGTCATCACCTCTTCAATGTCGGTGCGACTGAGGGGCTTGGAGTAGTAGAGGTAGCGATACTTGGCATCGAAGGCCACCTGCCGTACCTTCCATCGCTGGGTGAGGTTGCTCTGCTTCTCTAAGAAGAAGTAGTGCATCGAAGATAACGAGAGAGTGAAATGTGTTGTCGAAACTATACAACGCAGTCAATAAAAAAAAAGAGAAAAAAAAGGGAATAATACACTGTTCAGGCTCCGAGGGTTGCGCTAAAGCAAAGAATTCACTACTTTCACTCAGGCTTCTCAAAAAACCAAAATTTCAAAGGAGAAAAAGAAAAGGAAACAAGAACCAAAAGGAGATCAGTCACTTTTTTCAAGCACAAAATATGTTGCTTGTTCGTCGACTTGGTGGTATTCAGTATATCTTCTTGTTGTGTGTGTGTCTCTGTGCGATGGAAGGGTGCTTAATAATTGAAAAGAGGATCGGTGACAGCGTTCCAATAGTTGTACTGATGTAAAGCTCAAAGGCCAACAATGTGCCTCCTCTCACAAGGAAAGGGAGAAAGAAAAAGAGATAGCGGGTTTGGTATTCTAGAGTGGCAAACACAATCTAGAGAACCACCACTAAAAAGATAAATGACAGAAAAACAAAAGCCCAGAATAGCTGCAGAAGAACAAACTTTACTACGAATGCTTGCGCAACACGAACACAAGCAGGATCCGAAAAGGAAAAAAAAAAAACTAACTAGCAAACGTAAAATAGAGAAAAAAATGTTCTTTGTTTTTGAGCACCAGAGGTGAAGAGTAGAGAAAACAAAACGACGACCCCTTCACAGTTGATAGAAATTCAAAAAATAAATGTGGACCGTTTAGCAATTCAGTGTGTAACAACTAGAGCAATTTCGACTACGGAAGAGCTGCGCACGAGGGTCACAAGGAGACGCGTACTTCAACATTCAGCAAACAGCAGAAAATCGCTGTCTACACAAATAACAACAATGAATGGGAAAAGGACGAGACAAATTTAGAAAAGCACAAGGAATGCAGCAATAATCAAGTGTAGTACTATTCGGGTGGTTTTTACTTTCGCACTTTGTTTTGATGCAGAATTCGCTGAGGCAACAAGTGACTAGGCAACAAAGAGAGAGAGTGGGAGAGAAGATTTCCCAGTTTTGTAACCGGCGGATCAGAGGTGCGCCGCGTTGATGAAAGGTCACAATTTGAGTAGATTGAGCGAGTTGATGTGATGAAGTTCGTTCGACACGCCAATAAGAATAATAATAATAAGATTTATAAAAGGAAAGAAAAAGCAAAAGAGAGAGAGAGAAAAGAGAGGAAAGCTGTAATGCGGAAGACAGAAACATTCACTGAATGCCCCACCGCATCTATCTCCGCCGCATTTCTTTTAGGCCGATTGTGCTCACGCCGATGCGACCTTCGCGTCGCCACAAGTTTAAAGCTGAAGATCAACGCCTTACAACAACGTCTTTAAAGCCTTTCACACTACGGCATCCCCGCCTGCGCTTTGCAGCGAGAAGAGGTAAATGAAAAACACAGAGACGTATCTTCTTCATAAATTTCATTGGAACTACCATATTTTGTCTGTATTTTTTTTTCTTTATTGGTTTGTTGAACAACTTCCTAAATTTACTACGTAAGTTACTAAGTAGAGAATCATTTGAGACACACGCAAAACAGAAAAGCGAGCAGCAGGCCTCAATCGTGTCGAATGAGGTGCACCACACGCAAGACCGCCAACAAGAAAGACAGCTGCTCCTCTCCACGCGTTATACAGCGCGACAGCACGGTCACCCACCGCCTTCTCGCTAAAGTAAACAAAACAACGAACAAAACGGGGAGACCAGCGAGAATCTTCAGAAATAAAAATATGGAAAACAGAAACGGCGCGTGTGTGAATCCAGCTTTTAGCTACTACTACGTTGGTTTATATTCCCTCTTTTTTCTTGCTTGAACGACCAGTAAGGCTGGCCATCCGGCGTGCCACAACATTACGAGCTGGACGAAGGAAGTGACCAGAAAAGAGAGAGAGCGCGCATGCGAAGAAGAAAATTACGGAACTCTTCACTATACACACAATTACAAGGTGGAGACTCCTCTCTCTTCTCCTCAGCGAGATTCTCCTTCTCTTATAAACATTTTACTTCAGCGTAGGCCACAGCTTGGGGTTGACACAGACATCAACGCAGTGCACAATATCGAAGTACTGGTTGTAGCAGTGCGGCTCCTTCTCCGGGTCAACGGACTTAATGCGCTCGAGGCAGCCGTTGTAGGACGTCACCTTCTTCACACACTCGTTCGCCAGGCACTCCTTCTCCAGGTCTAACTTGATATCTACTGGGTCCGACATGCTGTTCGCGTGTTCTGCTTTTTTTATTTTTTTGTACTTTGCTGATATGGGATACCGTACAAAAGAAAATGAACACAACGGAGTGGGACACGACGGCTATGGGGCTGTTGTGTGAATACGGTGAATTGAATCACGAACTTTTAAAATAGAAGCGCAGATGTATGTGTGGGTGTGTGTCGATGAACGACAAGAGAGGAACATTAAAAAGAGAGAGAGAGAGAGAGACAAAGAGAGAGGGCGGAAGAGTGAGATGCATGAAATTAAAGAGGACACACATACGCGTCTCATTGGAATGCTTCTCATGACATAAAGATAAATAATATTATTAAATTCACAGAAAATTCCGAGACGGAGAGTCACGTCACTGACAAATAAAGCGTCACACGAGCATGCAGCTTGCACTCCACAGCACGAGGACAAGGGAGAACGTTCGTCCCATAACCACGATACTTTTTTAGGATTTTTAGAAATGTCCTTGCCGCTGCCTTTCCAACCTCGTCGTTCCTTTTGTGCATTTATGTTGTTGTCTACAGAGAAGAACAGAAGAGAGGAAATAAAATATAAAACAGATTGTCGACGATGAATGCAAAAAAAAAAAAAAAAACAGCGACACAGAAAACACATTCAAATACACGGGCACACTACTCCGTGCCAAAGGTCGTGGCCGCCATCTAAATCACCAGAAAGAAACAAAATGTAGTGCTGCACGTGCCACGCTCCCCAAGCTTTGCACAACTACTACACACCACAACATAAGGAAGAAAACAACGACAGGAAAGCAAACGAAAACGCCTCTAGGAAAGTTGAGAAAAAAAAACAGCCAAAAGAAGAGCACGTGAGTGACGATGAAAGCAAAAAGAAACAAAAGAGAAAAGAACGATGTTGGCTCCTAGCGGAAAGCAAAAGTAAAGACACACGACCATCTTGGCCGCCACTAAAATGAAAAAGCTTCAGTAATTTGAAAACAAAAAGTGCAACAAGTCTGAAATGGTAGCCCCATCATCGTCTTCTGCGCGCCTGCTTCGGCAACTGTAACTACAACTGTCGTTCAATGAAGAAGAATAGATAGCGAAACGTTCTCCTCGACAATAATAGACACACATGCAAACAACGAATGAAATGTTTCTCACATGAGTGCGCACGGCTGAAAGTTCTTGTTGTAGTGCTGCTCGTCGCTGCGCTTCTGCGACTCCCTCACTCTCTCCCGCTTCTCATTCTCCTTGTCGGCCTGCCGCTGCAGACGCTTCATCGCCGCAGTCACCGGCACACGCGACACACGCAGACGAATCTCGCCGCTGTAGACCGTCGTCCCAACGTCCGCCCCGCCGTCCAGCCGCACGTTGCACTCCACCGGGTTGAAGCGGTCGGTCAGGCTGCCACTGCGCACGTCCTCGCCCTCCCACAAGGCGTCGATCGACATCAAATCTAAATCGGCCACGCCGATCGACGCCGTCTCAAAGAGCATGACGCGCAGGCGGTCGTACTTGTGGA
>JASAOD010001740.1:0-20861 GCA_030849845.1 Crithidia brevicula | reverse complement strand
CGTTCATCGACAAGGGCATCCTCGACGGCATCAAGGGACGCTCGAACGCTGGCGGGATGTCGCAGCTGCCCTAAAAAAAAAAAGAAAAAATCCGTATTATAAAAAGCACTCAAGCAGAGTCACCACATCAAGCTTTATGTGCGGTATTATGAGTGTAGGAGAAGGTGGAGACAGTTCGCGTGTCAGACGCGGTTTTCCCTTCCCCTCTCCCCCTCTTCTCCTTACGTTGTGTGGTCGTTGTTTTGCTGCTGCACTCTGAGAAGATAAATATATATATACTTGCTCTCTTTCCTTTATACCTTTCTCCCCTTTGAGCTGGCGAGTGGCTGCGTGTTTTGCGGCCTGTGTGCGCCTTTGTTTTGTTTGTTTGTTTGTGTCGGCGCTGTATCGGAGCGGCAGGTGCTTATGGAGCAACTTGAAAAAAAAAAAAATCAACCGAGGATTCAACACGATGAAGAGTCGCTTCTCACTGTCTCATTGATTTTCCGTGAAGAGAGCCGCTGGGAGAAGAGAACCCGAAAAGGAGGTCGCACGTCGACAGTCCCGCATCTTCGACTCGATAAGAAAGTCATCAGGCTGTCTTTGATGTTTGCTTCGTCTTTTTCAAGTCCCCTCCCTCCGTCTTTGTGATTTTCTGTTTGTTTTTGTTGCTGTGTGTACTTCTCTAGACGTGCCTTTTTCTTTCTTTCTTCCCTTTTAGCTCTTGCTTGCTGATCCCTTTTCCCTTTCTAGTTTTAGTTTTCAACACTTTCCTTAAAAAAAAAAAAATAGAATTGCGTGTTGCACCGAAGTTGAGTTGGTTTTAACGTTAAGCGCCTCTGTTCCTCTGTGCAGCGTTCAGGCCGAGGTGACGAGTAAGGCAATGCGCGGTTTTAGACGTCGTCTTCTGCCCTTATGTGGCAAAAGCTTGTGATCCGTTTTTTTTTTTTTGTGTTTGTGTTTGTGTGTGTGTGCCTTGATCATTCACGGAACACACACAGCGTAACAAGATCTGCGCTTTGTGGTTTAATACAAGTTGCACGCACTATTCGATATGTGCCGTGTGATGGGGCGGGAGGTGTGGCGTCTCAACACATCCACGCATTTCGGGAGGGGGGGCCTTCGCGCGGCGCAAGGAGTTGCTGCAACGGCACGCATTTCTCTTTTTCATCGGAGAGGAGAGATGAGCGAAAAGAAGTTGGCCTTTCCTTTATTCGCGCTACGCTCGTTATTATATATGTTTTTTGTTTGTTTGTTTGTTTATTTTGCAGCTGTATTGTTCTCATACCTCTATGTGTCTCGCAGCCTTCGTGCCGGCTGATGAATTGTGTAAAGGGGGACCAAGGCACACAATCGTGCATGCGCCGAATTGATTGAACACCGACATTCTGACATCAACACTAAATACAGAACGGGCAGAAAATAAATTCCTTGCAGGCAAAACGCATCACAAAGTTACCATGGCGCAAAGCAAAGGAAAGCTGCGCGTAGTGTGACGGGAGATGTGTACTCTCTTCTTCGCTGGCCTTTTGGAGGAAGAAAAGAAAGATGTCTTCACTTTATGTTGTCTTTTTGTGCTGACTACGAAGGAGAGTGCCGTCGATTGTTCTCGCACCCAACGCTATCGCACAGTGTGCACTGTGTTAAGGAAGTAGCGCCGGGGATGCACTTCGAATGCGTTGTAAGGCTGCCCACGCTGGGCAGGCTGCCGTGTAGAGAGACTGCCCGACAAAGAAGGCATGAGAAAAGTACCGTGAACGTTCGTTTCTGCTTTTTTTTTTTGTTGTTTTTGTTTTTGTTTCTCGTTTTGCAGATGGACAGGCACAAAATGTCTTGTATTTACATTGATATTGCTGTGTTTGTGTGTATTGCGGCAAATATATTCTGCCCATTCATCTCCCCTCTCTAAAGGATTCCCTCTCTTCTCCACCTTGCCTCACCGAATCTACTGAGCAGCAGCACCAGCACCACACAAACGACACATTTTTATCTTTCTCCTCCTATTCACTCACTCACTCTCTATCTCTCTCTCTCCTTCACAAGAAAAAAAAAAAGCAGATCTACCCATGAGCACGGAGGAGCTTCAGTGGACTGCACTTCTGTGCAAGCCCAGCAGCCAGGAGGCGCACCACATCATTGCAAAGGAGCTGCAAGCCAGCGGCCTCGCCATTGAGCGGCGCCTCTTCAACGTGACCCCGGAGCAGGCCATTGCCTTGGTGCTGCAGTACCCCGCGTTGAAGGGGCGAGCCGCAGCGGAGCGCACGCCTGCCAGGCATGGCGCGCCTAGTCATGAACTGGCGGCCCCATCCTCCGCCTCGGTCGACAGCGGCGATGGCGCTGAGAAAACGGCGGAGCTGCCGGAGCACATTAAGGCTGCCCAGCAACACCGTCAGGGCGGGCGCGTGCGTTTTACCTCGCCCTCGTCGTCTCCTTTTGCGCGTCTTGAGGGGGGGTTTGGTCAGCGCAATCACCGAATTCTCGACCACATTCAGCAGCTTGCTCAAGGCAGCCGTATGCACCCACCACCCACCACCACGACGCACGCATCAGCTGCCGGTGCTGCGGGTTCGTCACTACCACAACGCCTCTCTCTCTCACAGCCCTCCGTGGCGTCTGTGGAGGAGCGCCAAGGCGCATCTGGTGTACGCACACCAGCACCGCCACCGCCACCGTTGTTGCGGGGCGGCGGCAGTCGCACCACCGCCCCACGGAGCGCACCGCGTGGTACGCTGGCCAGCCGCCGCTCGCCCCTCTCCTTTCCCCTCGCCGATAGTGTGGCGCCTGGACTGGCGTTGGACACGCTTCTCGATCATCCAGCTCTGGAGGACCCTCTGGTGCGGCGCCACGTGGAACATCTCGTGCAGGACGGAACGGCGCTCGTGTTTCTTGTTCGCGGCGTGGACGCGGTGGCACGACTTGTGGCGTTGTGCGGGCCTGACAGCGTCGACGAGGCGCGTCGCACGGCCCCGCACTGCTGGACGGCACGGTTTGGACAGGACGAGGTGCGTAACGGCGTGTACGCGCCACGTACAGCGGCAGACGCGCAGTCCGCCGTCAGCTCCCTGTTTCCCCTCAACACTTCTGACCGCACAGCGCGGCCGATACAAGCGAAGTCGCACGTCCACACGCTTTCCCCTTTCCCCGCGATTGCACCGGAGACGAACGTAATGGCGGCACGCCTCACCTACGCGTCTGTGTTGCCGGTCGTGCGGGCGCAGGTGGACGCGTCGAAGCGCTTGTCGTACTACACCGGCGTGCAGAGCGTTACGCAGCTGCCAATGCCGGTGGTGTGGGACACTGCGTGCGCATCCGCGGCCCCGCTCACGAGTACAGGTCGGGCCGTTGACAATTCAGCGGAGGTCAGTGGGACGCACATGCTGTTAACGCCCACCGCACTCAGAGCGCACTCCGCGACGACGCGCTTCTCTTCAGTAGCGCCGTACCCTGAGCGGCAGGAGCGGCTTGACGAACTCGATAATGTTCTTCGCCAGCGTGCGGTGGGCTGCTAGTGCAACGGTAGACAAGTGGCCTCTCTCTTTTGGATGTGCGTTTGAGTTGGGGGGTTCTCATCTCCGTGTTTTGAGTCTAGCTTTCATGCTTTATATGTCTCTCTTTGTTTCCTGACAGCGGGTAATTAAAACAAACAAAAAAAAACCCGCAAGAGAAAGACGCTGGCGCGTCCTTCGTATTGATGTAAATTACTCATTTCTTCCTTTCAACTGTTTCTTTTTGTTTGATTGGCTGCTTTGTTTTTGGGGCTATTCTCTCCCTCTCTCTTTCTTTCTCTTCTGTAAATAATTTACTGCTGACACGATACAACATTGTGAGGGTAAATGGTTGACAAGCGAAATAAACAACATATATATTACTTTTCCTTTGCGGGGAAGGCATTCGTCAGGAGCGTCGTCTTCATTCCTCTTATAAAAAAAGGAAAGTTCAGAAAATTTCGGTATTCCTGTGGGCAGAGCTGATACTGCTATATCAGCTTAAATGTATGGCGCCTTTTCTTGCTGGGATATGTGCGTAGCGGGGAAGGATGAAACGTACTCTGCTTCTCTCTCTTTCTCTCTCGTTTTCAACTAGCCTCTTCCTTCATTGTGTTTTCCTCCTCCCTCTTCCCTCTTATTTTTTTTTTCTGCTGCTTCTCTCTTTGTATTCTCTACACACGAACATTCGCTTATTTTCAAATGAAAATAATTTATAAAAAACAACATCACACATGATTGTTCTTGTCAACTGCTGTTGACCGCCCTTCACAACTGAGTAATTGTGTTCTTTTGCATCACAGTTCTCTCTACCTTATTATTTTTTTCTCCCTTCATTCTGTCTCTGTACATACACATACATATATTCTATTTTTGTTCTCTGGTCTCTTGGCGCATCACTATAGCTGCTAGCATCGTAGTATAGGTAACAGTGTGTGTATTTGTTGAACACCGTGACGTGAGTTGCATCGTCGGTGCTTTTTGTGGTTGGCGCGTTTTGTGTGCGCTGATTTTTGTTTTTTTTTGGATTGTTGAGTCTCAAAAGGAGGTTGTCCGTGTGCATTAAGAAATTTATTTGCGTCTTCTTGTTAGTCACTCATTGGAGCGCCCAGACACAGCTGAGTGTGTCCTCGTTGCGACGCAGTCCTTCTTTCTTTTTGTATAGTGTTTTATATCTCTTTTTTTTTATTTATTTTAACGCTCCTCTGTTCTCAGTATTAGCGACACAGGTTGACCGGGTGGAGTTAAGGAATTCATCTCTCTCTCTTTCCCCCTCTCTTACTCTCTTTCCCTTACTTTTGTGGGAATTGCAGGGACTTCAAAACGACTCCTCATCCTTTTTTTGTTTGTTTGTTTCCCCTTTCTCTTCCCCATTCCATTACCCCTGAACTCGACGCAACACATCGAAACACTTTTTTGTTTTGCACGCGCTGCTCTTCCGTTCTTTTATTGTTATTTTTATTTCTTACACGTTAGTGTCTATCATCCGTCGTGAGTGCGCGCGTTAGCCGTCAGTAGTAAGAACGCGAGAACACTGTATATATATACCTCGGCAGAGAAAGAGGGAGTCGGATCGCTGCCTTGGCGCTCCTGTGTTGCTGTGCTGCCTGGTGCACATCGTCTCTTCTGTTGATTCCTGTGGTGCTTGTGGCATCTAATTTATCTCGGACTCTATAATTATAGCGCAAAGAGAAACTGTGCGGCGTATCATCTACAGCGAAAAAGCAAAAAAAAAAAAAGACTCTCTGCTCTCTCGTATACACACCGACACAGACTCGCGCTAACACACACGCACACACACACACACACATCCACACTCGCAGATCAGCTCCATTGCAACCATGGTGAGTCGCGGCGCCTACCCTGGGCGGACCACGTCCGCCCCGCTGGCACCCCCCACACGCGGCATGCCGGCCTTCCGCGCCGGGCCTGAGCGCTCGGCGGCCGCCCCGTCAGCGGGGGCAGGACTTCCGCATCACCACAGCGGCCTGCCGCGCGCTCCGCTGCCGCGCCAGCCAGCCCCGTCGTCGCCACCGCCGCCGCCGCCCGCCGCTGCCCCTCCATCGCCGCAGGAAGAGGACGACGAGGAGAGGTCGCAGCACACCAGCGGCGTTGCGGTCCCGGTGGACGTGCCCTACCCGGAGAACCGTGTCTACGCCGTCGAGGACTTCATCAAACTGCGTCGCAGCGTGGCTCCGGTGCCGCACGATGTTATGGAGTACGCCAGCGCCATGTGGCGTGAGATGCCTGAAAACATGGGGGATATGGAAAACAACTCCCTGCGCGACAACATCTTTCGTGAGAAGAACGCCGCGAACATCTCCAAGGTGATGGCGGACCGCAAGATTCAGAACGAGGTGCTCGGCATTTTAGGGAAGGTCACGTTGTCCAACCTGGAGAAGATGAAGGTGGACCTGACTGCGCTGCCCATTCGCCAGTCCACGGAGGCCGAGATCAATGAGGTGATCAAGGTGTTCTTCAACAAGTCCACCAAGCCGGAGGATAGCTGCTTCACCGACCTCTACGTGCAGCTCATCGCCCATCTTATCGCCTCCATCGGCGAGAAGGAGCCTGCGGGGCGGATGATTCGTAGTGAGGTGCTGCGACAGTGCCAGAGCACCTTCGTGAACTCCAGCGCTCAACAGGCGAAGATGGAAACCCAGTCTGTGAACCTGACGCCAGAGGAGGCCGAGTTCGAGCGCCTGCAGTTCTCAGGGAAGCAGAAGGCGAACATCCACTTCCTCGGCCTCATGTTCACGAACCAGCTAGTGCACCCCCGAGTGGTCCGCGCGGTGCTGGACTCTCTCCTCTACGGCACCGGTCAGCGCCGTCACATGCCAACGGACTACAGCCTCATCCACTTCATGGAGCTGCTGCAGGTGTGCGGGCCGCACCTGGACAAGGCGTTCTACCAAGACCCACTGCCACGCTACATCGAGACCATCACGGACCTCAGCCAAAGCCACCCACAAAAACGCATCAAGTTTCTGCTCCTCAACTTTATCGAGACAATCCACAACAACTGGGTCCCCTTGCACGGGCCGAACGCCGCACGCACGGCGGATAGTAACCAAGCCCAGAGCAACAATAACAGCAACAACAGCAACAACAACAGCACTCGCAACGCGCACGGCGCCAACGGGCGCGGTTTAGGTGGCGGCGCGGCTCAGGTGGCGCCGATCTCTCTCCCCATTCCAGAGGCACAGCCCAAGGTTCCTGATTATGAGGAGTTCTCGAAGGTGATGGACGACTTCTTCGTGAGCAGCTCCACCGATGAAATTCTACAACTCATCTCCGCCATCCCGCCTGAGACGGTGGTGGTCTACAGCTCCAAGTGGCTCGGGCGCTACATTATTACGTACAAGTACACAGCGGAGCGCACGCGGTTGGGCGAGCTCTTTGAGACGTTGGTGAAGAAGGGTGCCATCACGGTGGAACAGGCGCAGGACGCCTTACTGCAGCACGTGCAGAAGTCCGCCGACGAGGAGCTGTTTTCGGACATTCCAAAGTACTTCATGCACTGGGCGTCCCTCATCAAGCACGGCCACAGCGTCTTTCCGTACTCCCTTCACACGACGGTGTTAAATATGCTAGTCGCCAGTCACGTGGATGCCGACGTGATCGTGTCGATGGTGCGCTACGTCCAGGCAGATCCCAAGCCGGAGCAGCTGAAGGATCTGAAGCCGCAGGATCGCTTTCGCGTGCTGCAGGCGGTGCTGCGCTACACCCCGCCTCTCTTCGCGAACCGCGACAGGATCGACAACTCCACCGCCGTGCTTATGGAGGAAGTGGCCAAGGTGGACACCGAGACGCGGTATTTCATGGGGTTGTGCGCCGCCTACGATCGACGCGAGCTCCACACGGACACCACCCTGAGCGAGATGCAGCGGCAGTCGCCCCTGCTCGCTGCCTCGGCCTTCTTTACCTTTGTCCGATACGATGTGAACCACTTGTGCACCGAGCACAAGGAGGCCGTGCGCAAGATCTTCACGGCGCGTGCGGCGGACACGCTTCTGGCGGAGGTCTATCTGCAATGGAGGACGCTGGACTGCTCTCACCGCTTTCTCTTCGCGTTTGTGCGAAAGGTGTTGGATGTGGTGAACAATCGGCTGGATGTGCTCAACAAGCTCACGGCACAGCTGCGCACGACGTACAAGGAGGAGCAACTGGCGAATTTGCTGGAGGAGTCGGTGAAGGAGCGGAAATGAGGTTTTGGAGAGAGTTTCAAAAAAAAGGTATTTGAAAGGGCTCAAGGAGGGTGTGTGGCCTATGAGCCTTTTTTTTTGCCTGCAGTGACCCGCTGCTATTGCAATGTCTGTCTCTCTCTCTCTCTTCTGGTTTTTTCTTGGTTTTTTTTATGCATTCTTGTGTCCTCTTTAGTCTAGGTTTTTCTTTGGCTTGTCCCCTTGATGTGAACCGCGCCTATTCGTTTTTTCCCCCTTTTCTCTTTGTCATCTCTCGCTTACGTATCTTCTTTTCTTCCCAGCAGCTCGATGGGGCAAGAATTAGGATTAGGCACGTTTTTTGTGGGCTTTTCCTCTTTTCCGTTATCTTTTCCACAGCAAAAAGAAAATTCGATGTCATTTGAAGTTAGTGTGTGTGTGCCATGGCGGCGTGACTGTGCCGGTGACAGTCGTGGATCCGTGCCCTGTGGCCGGACTACTGATGTCGTGCTTCGCCCTCGGAAGCGAACCTCCTTCTTTTTTTTAGTGCGTGTGGTTTTTGGCCCTGTCATCCAAATTGGTATTGATTCATTCATTTAAAAAAGTTGCTGCGAGAAAAGGGCGTGCAATTGCTATAAAAAAAAACCTTGAATATATTTGAGTTTCAGATAGGGTTGTGATCATCTATCTCTCTCTATTCTTCTTCTTCTTGATCGTTGTGTTTGGTCCTTTTTCAATTCGCGAAGAAGAAGAAGAACAACAACAATCGAAATACGGCAACGATGCAAATCGGCAAAGCAAGGTGGCCTTTCTTTTTTCTTCTCTGGTTTTTTATTTCGTGCTTACAGTGAAAAGTTGCTTGTGCGGATGCGCATGGTACTGGCAGGGTATGTTTCTTCTTTGCGATGACAGAGACAGGGTGGTGCGTATGAGATGCAGGCAAAGCGAACGCGGCAGCCAAAGGCAAAGGTGTGGGAGGATAAACGCAGGAAGAAAAGAAAAAAAACAATGTAGCACTTTTTTTCGTTTTTTTTTCTCGTGCGGCTGCGCTGGTTGTACGACCATCAGCTGAGGATATAAAGGTTGGCTTAGTGCTGAGAGACAGAAGACAGCCTCGCGCACTTTTCCTTTTCTTTTTCCTGGTTTTTTTCCCCGTTTTTCATGCCTGCCTCGACGACACTCGATAGTTTTTTGTTCTATTTCTGTCTCCTCTTTCTTGTAGGTGAAACTTTTTGTTTTTATTATGTTATTTTATTTCTGTTTGCGCGCTCATGGGTCTCTCTATTTGTTTGAGAGGTGTTGTTGTCGATGTTGATGGCTACCCTGTTTATTAACTCCTATTTCCTTCTATCTTATCCTTCTTCTTTTATTTACTCTTTTCAACAACAACGACAAAAAAAAAAAAGGATGGCAAAAGAAAAATGAAAAACGTCTCTGACCGCTCTCACGCAGGCGGTGCAGATGGTGATACCGCACTCAGTTTCTCCGATGATGGAGAGCTTTGTTGCAGGCGAGAGCGGCTTTCAACTTGTTGAGTAGAAGACCGGGGAGTCTTCATGTGGCGTCACGCTCCCGCTCTTGGCTTTCTCATCGGATGACGACACGCCAGTCCTTCTTGGGTCTCTGCTTCCAATCTGGGGTGAGAGAAGCGTTATAGCGTGTGTGAAAACATTGAAGGGAGGATGAGGGCCGGGCACAAAACATACAAGATGTGTATTCCTCTTCTTTTTTTTTTGTCCTCTTCGCCCACACCTGCAGGATCGCCCCGCTCACAATATTTAACGCGAGGGAGTGCTGCTTCTTCCTTCTCTCTCTCTCTCTTTGCAGACGGTGTGCATGAGAGAGAGTGAACATGATCCCTCTTGTTTCTTCGTTCCCCCTTGTGATCTCCCACTACATCTTCTCTCTTTTTATTTTTTCTCTCAACTGTCCCCTACCCTGTAGAGTGTGCGCGTGTGCAGTGCCACTAGCTTACTGAGCGGCTCCTCCTTGACAGATAATGCATGTCTTTGTATGCGTTTGTATTTCATAATTTTTATTCTATTCTTAGTATGTGTGTATGTGTGTGATGGCGAACACAGCATGGCGCTTTACAGACGTGCCGTCCCTGTCGCGCTCGTCTGATATCTCAACCGCACAACTCAGTGAAGACGTGTCGAGTCTCCTGTCATGGGGCCGGCGCATTCTCCAGCAACAGCGGGAGGAGCGACGGCTGCCCTCTCACGCTGATCGAATGCCAGAACGGGAGCAGCCGAGCACAGGTGCGCCAGCGAACAATGCCAATGCTAGCGTTTGGTACCCCCTGCACACTCGAACTACATCTTCTACGTCTGCGCGAGCTCCCTCACCAGTGAGAGAAGCGCCACGCCGTACACACGAGTCGATCGAGGAACGTGGCATAGCGCTGCCCGTCCCGTCCCTGCACACGCAGCAGTCCGTGCAGGAGCTGCGCGAGCGACTGGATGAGCTCAAAGCCCTCAACGAAAAGAACGCCCACACCTCTGCCCAGCGCCTGAACCTACTTCGGCGTGGACTGGAGCGGCTGGCGCGTCAGCACTGCCCAGTAGAGGTGGCGCGGCGTGAGCGTTACGTCGCAACGCTGCTGGGACGTGCGCAGGCGGTGGTGGAGGGGGAGGAGATCATCTGCGATGCGCTGCGGGAGGCTGCCGCGTGCTTGGCGCAGTATCAACGGCAGCAGTTGCAGGCGCTCACGCATGCATCGACGTCTCCCCTGTCCATCAGCGTAGACGCTTCGAGAGAGTTTACGTTGACCTCCGAGGCAAAAGTATGTCTTGCCGAATTAGTTGTGGCGATCAAGCAGCGTGCACAGGAGGTGCTGCAGATGTTTGCTCGCCTGCAGGACGAGAGAAACGCAAAGGCGAAGCGCAGACGGGCAGCTCTGCAGCAGCGTGCGTCGAAGGTGGAGCAGCTCAGCGTGCAACTTCAAGCGTTGAAGAGCGCCGTACACCAGTCGTTGGAGAAAGCAAAGCAACAGCAAGATGAATTAGCCGAGTTGCAAGCACAGCAGCTGGCGAGAGAGCACGCTGCCGCGTTGCGCGAAGCTGCCGCGCGCCGTCGGCAGGCCCTTCAGGACGAGCATCGGCGGATTGCTCGGCTGCAGGAGGAGGCAACGGTGCGGAACGCGGTTTTGCGACACGAGGTGGCTGCCAGTGAAGCCCGCTGCAGGGAGATGCAGGTGGCGTATGATATGGCCGCGCGTGCGCACGAGAGGGAGGAGGACGCGCTGAGAGACGCACGCACGGCGCACCGCCGCGCGCAGCAGGGCAGGGACGAGGTCGATGCGATGGCGGCGCAGCTGCGACGTGCCGTGGCGGCGGCAGAGGAGCGATGTGCCGAGCTGCGAGCTCATCGAAGGGCCTGCGAAGACGATCGAGAGGCCCTGCTGGATGCGATGCAGCGCAGCCACCACACGCGCAGCTCAGAGGAGAATGTCGGGTACAACCCTGCGCAGCGCCTCGTTGACCTTCGACACGAGCTGCCTCTCTTAACAGAGAAGCGCCGGCACCTTGATGATGCGGTGACGGCAGCGGGGGAGGAACACAAGGCGCTGCTCGATCAGCTGCTGGAGTCGAGGGCGGAAGTCGCAGATTTGCAGGCGCGGAAGGCAGCCTTGGAGGCATTTCTAGTTTCTGACCAGCCGCCGAGGATTGCTAAGTGAGCATCGCCAACACACAAAAACACACATCAAATATACATCGTTACCGTGTTCTTTTCTATCTTTTTCGTCAAGTTTTGCTTTGATTTTACGGCTGTAGACTCTGTGCTTTATAAATATCGATTATACTGCTCTTTCATGAAAGACACACATACGCACGTTGAACCGCATGCATGTACAACCTATACAAGCGGACAAATGCTCTATTGTTTCACAGTTCGTTGGCTCGAGCTCTGCAACGCAGAATATAATATATATCGAGTTTATTCGGCTTAATTCTCAGCATTTTGTGTGTTTATGTTTCATATTGACCCGACTAGCACTTCTCATCATCCGCCTTCTCTCTCTCTCTCTCTACCCTTTACAACTTTCTCGAACACGCTCAACAAAAACTTTACCTTCTCTTTTTCTCTTTTGCGGTGCAACTAACACATCTCCTTCACTGATCGTCGAAAGAGTTGTTGAAAAATCAGGCAAGGGACGTTAGCTATTCTGCCTAGCCCCACCAAACGCTGGGCATTCACAGCATGAAGTTTCATCTGCACGTTGTGGACGGCCGCGCTGCCTCGGCTTCATCCTCGTCCTCCCCTGCGTCCACTGTTGAGGGCTTCGAAAGCAGTGCGGTGCTCCTCTTCGCCCACATGACGCTTCGCTGCGGGCACCTCGCGGATGTGGTCTCCGTCAGCGCCAGCACAACCCCGGCGGCTGCACGGCAGGCACAGCTGCTGCAGCAGAGCCTCGGCGCCGGCGCCGCAGGTGGGTCGAGGCTGGCGGCCACGGGAGGACTCGTGCCATCGCAGCGATTTGCGCCGGATGCGTCCGGCAGCGAGGACACGGCGGTGCTGCAGGCGGCAGGGGCGGTGCTGACGGGGGCGGTCGGGCCGGACAGCGAGGAGGCACGTGCGCTGCCGTACGCGGCGCTGGCGGACGGAGAGCGCAGCTCCATCGCGCCGTACGCACACTTTGCCACGCAGTTTGCGGTGGCCGAGCAAACGCTGCGGGCAGCAGTTGCCGCCGCTGTTGCCTCGGCGGTGCCGCCGCCTCCGTACTTTGATCTGGTGGCCACGACGGACATGACGACCTTTGAGTACGTGGTGGACTACTATCAGCAGCTGCGTGTGCGCTACGGCGGGTCTGCGATGGGCGGTGGTGGCCGCGGCACGAAGCCCGTCGGGGTGCTGCACATTGTTGCCGAAGACCCGTCGCGAGCTGCGCGGGTGCTGCAGCGCGTGTTGGAGATGGTGCTGAAGCGCAGTGGGTGGGCGTTTTCGGTGGATGCAAACGCCGACGAAGACGCGGATGCGGAGGAGCAGCATGCGAGAGAAGAGGGAGACGGGGAAGAGGTCTACGAGCACAGTGCTGACGACGAGGAAGAGAGTGCAGCTGGTGCCGCCGCCGCTGGTGCTGGTGCTGGTACTGGTGGTGTGGTGGGACACGGTGATAAGCTGGACAGCTGGGCCAACCACATTGATGAGGCGGTTCATCTCTTTGCGCAGCTCTTTGGCGTGGACGTGCTGGTGGCGCTGGTGTAGGTCCACCGCATACGAGAGACAGGGAGAGAGAAGGGAACGTCACCGCAAGCGTTTTTCTTCTCCCATTATGTTCTCGGTGACAGATTGCGTATCGCATTGAAAGTCTTTTTTGTGTGTGTGTGGTCTTTTGCACTTTGTGGAGAGCGTACTCGTGTGCTTGCTCCATGTAGGACGCCAAAGCGGTACGCTTGGTCTTTTCTTTTTTTGCTTGTTGTGCATTATTGTTTTTGGCTGTTCTCGACACTTTTTCTTTTATGAAGTGCGTGTGCTTCTGCATAGATGGCGTTCTTCCTTGAAGAGATGGCGCACGAAGCATCGAAGTCAGGCACGGGGTTTTTTGTGCACTCGTCTTCGCTATGACGGCGATAGTAAGAAAATACCTTTCATCAGGCAAGGGCACCTTTAACAATTTATAGGTCAACGTGAAAACTGAATCGGCTTTATTGAGGCAAAAGTACTGTCAAGGATGAGAGCGCATCATCGCCTCAGTTCTGTTTGCCATCATCAGCACAGCCAAGGATAGCCGAGTACTACATGCCTGTGCACGCGTGCGTGTGGTCGTCACGACTCTGACATGTCTAAAAGCCCACACACTGCCACGCGCAGCCGAGCTCGTTTGCAAGCTTTTTTTTCCTGCAAGCACAGCTATGTGTCTTCACTTGCTTTTCGGATCTTGTATTTGTCTCGCCTTTCGTCACACATAACTTCCCACACACAAACATACATGTTATGCTTTCTTGTTGCCAACTTAGATGCTGCAACGGTGTCTGCTGCAGCGGTGCATGCCGATCGGGGCTGCCTGCCGAGCCCTTGGCTTTCAGGCCCCACCAACCAACAAGAAAGACCTCAAGAAGCGCTTCATTCAGCTCACTAAAGAAAACCACCCGGATCTGCACGTAGACAACGAGAAGGCCGCGACGGAGCGCATGGTCCAGCTCACACAGGCCTATGCGTGCTTGAAAAAGGTGTTGGAGCACGGCGTTCATTATAAAGCCAACGCCGCCGCCCGTAGCCATCGAAGGCAGAAGGAAGGGACCGCATCTGGTGAGTCCTCTGCCAGCCCCGAGGCGGAGTGGGAGGAGGTCGCAGCGAGCTTTCGGGCCCCGGGCTCGTCGCTGAGCCTTCGCGGCTTCACACTGCCGTGGCAACGCGCCACCTCATCGACGGTGACCGCGTCCATGGAGTCAAAGCTGCATGAGCCGAACGTTTCCTTCCACGACTTTGTAGTCTTCGCCCGGCAGCTAGAGAAGAACCGGTGTAAAAGAGAAGAACGCATCCGTGACGATGCCGCCACAGCAGAGGGCTCGCATGGCTTTACCGCGGAGTACTTCGACAGCACGCAGAAGAATAGCGCAGCTCGGCGTGGCCTGCGGGAGGGCAGTGGTGGCTCCACGCATGTGGTGTGGCTGGGGATGTTTTACTACGGCCGACGTCTGCGCCGTATGGCGGCGGAGGCGCCGCGCAACGCCTGGCACACCATCCGCTACATCGTCCTTGGACAATGAGGCGGCGTGCGTCAGGCGAGGGGAAGTGGCAAAGGTGACAAAGGAGAAGATGGACGAGCTCTATGTGTGCATGTGTGCGTGTAAGTGTGTCGATTTTATAACTGCTTAGCAACAACAACAACAACAACAACAACAACAAAGAAGAAAAGTGTTTTATTTAAAGTCACATGAGGATCTCCGACCGCTGCACTGAAAAAGTGCGATAGCACCGCCAGCGTACACTACGCTCTTGCGGTGGTAAAGTATCCATGATTAGAGTATTAGTGTATGCGTGTGATTGTGTGATTGTGTTTTTCTTTGTCAGCCTCACACTTTTCTTTTCGTCTTTTGTCCCCTCTCTCGCTCCTTTCTTCTCTCGCTGACGCGTGTTGCAGCGCTCTTCAAGGCCTTGCTGCTTTACTACCCAGAAGGCGCCTATTCACTAGACGGAGCTAGGCATTTTCCCTTCCTGCTCTGCACCCCTCTTCATCACCTGGTACTCGCTACTTAACGCCTTACCATTTAGTCATTTTGTTACTTTTTAATTTTCTGGTCCTCTCTCTGGTATGAGTCACGCGATGCCAATGACACAAGCATCGGCGGGCCGCTCGACGCAGTCTTCCCCAGCAGCGCCACAACCGCGTTCCAGCGTCGTTCCCCGCGAGGTCCTGACGTGGTTGCAAGCCCTCGGCCTGGGCAGCGCCGCGAAGAACGCGAGGAGAGACCTCGCGAATGGCTACGTGGTAGCACAGATCTGTGCCTGCTACTGGCCGCAGGTGCCACTGCACAGCTTTGCCAACGGTGTGAGCACAGCGAGCAAGCAAAGCAATTGGTACGTATTACGGAAGGTGATGCGCAGGCACGACATTGAAGTGAGTCCTGTGATGATTCAGGGCATGATCGATGGCAGCGATGACTGCGCCGTTGCCTTTTTGAAGCAACTGTACGCCGTCTTCACCGGCAAGACACTTGAGGAGACACCTGTGCCCCTGGCGGAGCCGCTGTTGGAGGTGCCAAGCAAAAACGTCCCCGTGCTCACGCCGGCCACCGCAAACAACGCGGCTGCACGTGCGCGCCAGGCCGCGGACAGCGCCTCGGTGAGTGGCGCCTCTGGCGCGGCGGCCCTCTCCTCCTCCGCAATGTCGCGCGTCAACGCCGGTTCAAGAGGCGGTCGATCGCTGAGCTTCGGTGTGGGCGTCACAGGCGATACGTACATGAATGGTGGTGGTGTGCAGGGACAGGCAGGTGCGGCCTCTCGGTCTACACCCGGGACCCTTCCACCGATTCTTCCTCCCCCCACATCAGAGGCGGCCTTCTCCGCCGCTGCAGTGACGTCTGGCAAGCCCGCGCTGAAGGTGGCGGTGCGTCCGGCCGGGCAGGTCTCCACGGTGGTCCCCACGCAGCCCGCCGCACTCTCCCCCGCCAATGGCGATGCAGCTGCGGCCGGCGTGGAGGGCAGCCACCCACCGGGCACCTCCCTCGCGACTCGCTGGTTCTGTGCGAAGGTGCGGGAGGCGGTGCCAGCGGAGGCGCTCGACGCCCTCTCAGACAGCGGTGCTACTGTTGACGCCTTCACCTCTGCCCTGTCGTGGCTCGCAGCGCCGGACGCTGTTGTCGACGCAGCCATTGGGTACAGCAGCGGCGAGGGCGACGAGGCGTCGAAGGAGAACTTGTCGACGCTACGTCTGCGTGTGTGGCGGGTGCTGCAGTCCAGCGCACACGACCTCGCGGATGTGGTGTTGCACTGCAGCCCGCACGGCTTGGATCTTCTTGTCGACCGCCTCTTCGCTGTTGTCCGCGACACCGTCCTCTGCGATGCTGCGGGGCACGAGATGCGCAGCGGGGTGATGCTCGTGCGCAGCGTCTTGCAGTTTTTCTCATCTCTTCTGGTGCACCTCAGTGACGGGGATGCCCACTTCGCGGTGCGGTGCTTTCAGATGTACTTTGTCGCCTCCGACACGTTTGCGGCGGCTGCGCGGAATGTTAGGTGGTGTGTGGCGAAGGACTACGCGGAGCTGCTGGTGACCGCGCTGCCGGCGAATCGAGGCGTTGCCGCCGCAGTACTGGAGTCGCTCTGGAACTCTCTTGAAGATGTCGTGCGGGATGTCGACGCGGACGCGGAGGGCAGCGACGTGGGAGCCGACGTGAGCCTGTTACTTCTCGCCCACGCACTTCTCGGCACTCTCCTGCCCCTTCACTCCGGCACAGCGCCGTCACAGAAGCGCAGCACGTCGCCCGCAGCGATGGCTATTAGCGCTGTGCTGCCCGGGCGTTCGGTCTCTGACGGCATGCAAACCTCGTCCACCTCAACGCGACCGCCTTCGCGGCGTGTCCGCAGCGCGCAGTCACGGCGTGGTGGTGGTGGTGCAGCAGCAGCAGCAGCGGTAGCACCTGCCGCCGTCGAGGAGAACGCGTTCGACGCCTTGGTGGTCCACCTGGCGCATCAGCGGTGCGTCGCTGCGCTACTTCGCGTGGGGCAGGTGCGTCGTGCACTTCTGCACAGCCCAGATACGGTGCTGCTGGCGGAGACGGCGGCTGCGTTGGCGGTCGACCTGCTGCGTGTGGAGGCGAAGGCGCCGCTCGTTGCGGAATTTGTGCGCGGTGACGGCTTCTTCGATGTTTATCACGTGCTTTTCACGCTCTTCGGCGCGAACGAGGGGGAAGGAAGTCGTGAAAAGAACAATGCCGGACAGCAACACGACGTGCAGCATCCTACACTCTCTGTGCTGCGTGCGCGGTGGTTGCGGTGGTGCCTGCAGCGGCGGTGGCAGTTCAACTTGACGCGGCACTCCTCCACCGCTCCGTGGCAGCGGTCGCCACGTCCAACCCCGTCGCTTGGCGGCTCTACCAACGGCTTCTCCGACGTCGATCCGTCGCCCATTCTTGACCAGGAGGCCGGAGGGGACATCGATGAGGTGCGCGCCTTGCAGCACGGCTTGCAGATGGTCTGCACAGCGCTGCTCACCACTTTGGAGGGGGAGAAGGAGAAGGAAAAGGACGGCAGCAACGTTGCAGATGCACGCCCGGCAGCGAAGGTGCTCATGGCGTGTGCGATGGCCGAGTCGCTTCCCTTTCTGCCAGCGCAGTACAAAACCGCGAGTGCAGCAGACCTCCCTCGCAACTCCGCGGCGGCAGGCGACGCCGGCGGCTTTATGAATTTTCTCCCGACCTCGGGTGACGGCAGCGGCGAGAACGGCAACAACAGCAACTCTCCGCAACAACGGCAACGACTACAACAAGAAGACACAGAACAGGTGTACGCGGAGACCGTCGCGGAGGCCGTCATGCATGTGTTTATGCGGGACACATCTTCGGCGCAGATGCGCACGCTGCTTTGTGCGCCATCTCCCGCGTCCGCACCGGCGTCCGATGCTGAGAGGCCCTCCAGCGCAGCAGCGGAAGAAGGAGGGAGGGATGCAGTGATACTGTTGCACCCCTATGTTGGCCCCCTCACCTCCCGCGGCCCTCTCGTGGCGCGCAGTGATGTGCTGCTGCTTGTGAAGGCGATGCTCTGTGTGCTGGAGGCTCCCACAACCTCCTCAGCGAAAGCAGCGGCAGAGAGGGAGGTCGCTACAGTGGCACGCCGCCTCGGCCCTCGTGCGGCTGTGATGGCGCGTGAAGGCCACGTCGAGGATGGCCTTCAGGCACGCATTCAGTGGATGCACGCACTGCTGGTGGAAGGCCAAAGGCCGCCTGCGGCTTCAGCAGGTGCGACGACCGCGACACCTTCGACAACAGCAACGGCTGCAGCCGAGGCGTCGACCCCTCCCCCCTCTTTTCTGTGTGGGACTGCTACAGAGGCGGCATCGCGTGGATCGCATGCGGTCGTGACCGGCGACGAGGCCACTGTGGCGCAGTGGCACAAGGTAATCATGGAGTGCTGGGACGCGTTTATGGTAGTGCTGCAGGCCGCCACACTGCGACTGCGGCAACGTGGTGGGACGGCGGTGGCGGCGTCAGCTGGGAGCGGTCCCGTAGATCCGGCTGTGATGCTCGAGGCGCTTGGCGCGGAGCTGCTGAGCTGTGCGCAGCAGTCACAGGAGGTGGTGCGGTGTTTAGAGCGTGAGCTCTCTTCTGCCCTGCCAGGACGCGGTGCCACTGGCCTCACGCGGGACATGAATGCGTCGGTGGTGGCGAAAGGGGAAGGCGTGTCGCTGAACTCTGCGCTGCTGAGTGGCCCGGTGGCTTCGTTTGTGGCGGGAATCACGCCGGAGGAGATGCAGGCAGCGGTGGGTTGGATGTGGAGTGTTGTGGGGGGATCGTAAAGGCCACTTCCTCTTGCTCTCTCCGCAACGCGTCAAGAATGTACTTTAGGATAACGTGCGTTGCATGCCAGTTTGATGTTTTCTTGCGGTTTCTTTTTCCTTTATTCGCTTGTTGTGGTCTCTGTTGTCCCCGCCTTTATGGCCCCCCCGCTTTCGGTGTTTGCTTGCCTGACGCTTCTGGGACACATTTGTGAGCTGGCGAACGAGTACGAAAGCTTGAAGCTTTTCTTTGGAGAGTCACTTCACCGCATGAAGCTTGTAGGTTGGGTTTGTACTGTCCAGGAAAAAAAAAAAGCAAAGTTGACAGCAGTATTAATAAATCCTTTCTACTGCGTAATGTAAAGTACCATTGAGGAAACATCACTCTTCGGATTTCTTTTTTTATTTTGTTTTCTTTATGTGATGTACAAACACGCAGACAGACATCGGTCTAGCTCATCCTCTTTCCTATTCACCCTAAAGTCGAAAAAGTATGGGAAAAGGGCATTTTTTTTTTTTTTTCAGCGGGCGCCACCATGTGGGCTCCGGCGCATGCAAATATGTTGTAATGAAGATCGTCCAAAGAAAAGAAAGCACGACAGTAAAAAAAAACGAGTGGCGTAGAAGCTGCAGCGCCTACTCTTTCGACAAGCTTTTGCCCTAAACCTGACACTACGCTTGACACAATTCTCACTATGTTGCCCTGAACTGCAACAGGGCTTGAGTGATGGAGGGCAGCAGAAAGTGCAGCTCCTGTGCTTTCTTGAAGCCCGCACGCTGTTCTTCACATGTGTCAATGCTGGTTCCCTAACCATGTCTTTTCTTATTTCTTTGTCTCTCGCGCTCTCTCACCGCTCTTTCCGCTCTTCTCTGTCCCTCTGTCTTGCCGCTCACACACACAAAAAAAAAAGTCAAGCACGCGTGCTATTTGTTTCTGTTTGTTTGGTTGCTGTTATTGTAGCTGTCGTTCTACACACACACAGACACACACACGAGCAGAGCAAAGGAATCACCACCAGTTGCCTTCATCAAAATGGCACCGAAGCGCTCTAATGCATCAGCACAGGCAAAGAAGTCGCCCTCCACCGTCGCCACAGGGGCTGCCGGCAAGCGCAAGAAGCTGTCCTTCGATGAATCGACTTTGAAGGCGGCCACCAGTGCTATCCAGACGACAGACATCGGCACCGCGAAGCCGATGCCCGTCGCCAAGAAGGCCGGGAAGCAGCCGAACAAGCCCTCGGCAAAGCCCAGCGCTGCTCCTGCTGCTGCTGCGAAGAAGGCAGCTGCTGCGAAGAAGAAGGTTGCGATCGCGGACATGAAAGGCAGCGGTATTGTGAAGGCCAAGCAGGCGAAGAAGCGCGCTGAGGCGAACGAGGAAGAGGAAGAAGTTGTGGCGCCGGTGCACAGCGATGACTCGAGTGAGGACGACGAGGCTGAGATGCTGCGTGGTGCGGACGGTGCCTCAGATGACGCGGACAGCCTTAGCGACGTGGTGGACCGCGCGTCTTCGGAGGACGACGAGGCCGATGCGGCCGCGGCAACGAAGCGGAAGGCCGCGTCAAACAAAGCCGGTGCGCGTGCCGTCGAGCCCTACCGGGCTGTTCGGCTCAGCTTCCTGCCAGCGGAGTTTCAGGAGCCGCAGCTGTACAAGTTTTTGAACCAGTTCGGCGCGACGGTGCTGAATTGCTTCTGCGTCCGTAGCAAGCGCACCCACCGCTCCAAGGGTGTCGCCTACGTGGAGTTCGACAAGGAGTCCGTCATCCCCCTGGTGGTGGAGGAGTGCAATGGCATGGCGCTGGGCGGCATGTCCGTGCGTGCGCGGCCCGTCACGATGCACCGTCCAATGCCGTCACGCAAGCTGGTGACGCGGCGCCGTGCCCTCGCCTACGCCTACCGCACCAAGGGTGCGCCACTGAAGAAGCACGACGTGAGTAAGAAGAGCGCCATTGCACTGCTGATCAAGGCGGCGCGGACCGAGAAGGTGAACAACGCGCACCTGCGCAAGCTGGGCGTGGACTTCCAGTCTACCTTTTTCTTGTCCCAGCTGAAGTCGGTGCCGGCTGGTGTGCTGCGCAAGCGCGTCCGCAAGCCGAAGGCCTCCAAGGCGGCAAAGAAGGAGAAGACGGTGAACGTGAAGAAGGCGGCAACACCCAAGGCCGCTGCACCGAAGGCGACTCCAAAGGCGGCGTCGAAGCCAGCAACTAAGGCTGCTCCTGATGCCGCTCCCAAGGCTGCCGTTGCCAAGCCAGCCGCTAAGGTGTCTCCCAAGATTACTCCCAAGGCTGCCCCAAAGCCTGC
>JASAOD010001739.1:0-19695 GCA_030849845.1 Crithidia brevicula | reverse complement strand
GAGTCTTCTCTTCATCATTGAAGGACGCGGCCATCTGTTGAGTGAGTCACTTGACTCACGAGTGAAAAAGTGACAAAAATGAGTCATCATTCATTGAATGAACAAGTAAAATGATGAATCAGTGAACCAGATGAGTCTTTTCTTCCGCATTGAAGGACGCGGCCATCTCTTCATTGAATCACTTGACTCACGAGTGAAAAAGTAACAAGAACAAGTCTTTTCTTCCGCATTGAAGGTCGCGGCCATCTTTTCATTGAGTCACTTGACTCACGAGTTAAAAAGTAACAAGAACAAGTCACCATTCATCGAATCAGTGAGTAAAATGATGAGAAAGTATCAAAAACGAGTCATTTTTCATCAAATCAATAAGTAAAAAGATGAATCAATGAACCAGATGAGTCTTCTCTTCAACATTGAAGGACGCGGCCATCTCTTCATTGAGTCACTTGACTCACGAGTGAAAAAGTAACGAAAGTGAGTCATTATTCATCGAATCGGTGAGTAAAATGATGAATCAATGAACCAGATGAGTCTTCTCTTCAACATTGAAGGACGCGGCCATCTGTTCATTGAGTCACTTGACTCACGAGTGAAAAAGTGATAAGAATGAGTCATCCTTCATCCAATCGGTGAGTAAAATGATGAAAAAGTGAAAAGAATGAGTCTCCTATTCATCAGCGTAGGACGCGGCCATCTGTTCATTGAGTCACTTGACTCACGAGTGAAAAAGTACAAGAAACAGGTCATTATTCATCGAATGAACAAGTAAAAGGATGAATCAGTACAAGAAACGAGTCTTCTCTTCAACATTGAAGGACGCGGCCATCTCTTCATTGAGTCACTTGACTCACGAGTGAAAAAGTAACGAAAGTGAGTCATCATTCATCGAATCGGTGAGTAAAACGATGGATCAGTACAAGAAATGAGTCTTCTCTCCGTCATTGAAGGACGCGGCCATCAGTCCATTGAGTCACTTGACTCACGAGTGAAAAAGTAACGAAAGTGAGTCATTATTCATCGAATCGGTGAGTAAAATGATGAATCAATGAACCAGATGAGTCTTCTCTTCATCATTGAAGGACGCGGCCATCTGTTGAGTGAGTCACTTGACTCACGAGTGAAAAAGTAACAAGAATGAATCACCACTTCAACAATGAAGGTCACAGCCGCGCGTTGATTGAATCACTTGATAAAATGAATCACCACTTCAGCATTGAAGGTCACAGCCGCGCATTCATTGAGTCGATAAATAAAATGAGTCACCACTTCAGCATTGAAGGTCACAGCCGCGGATTCATTGAGTCAATAAGTAAAATGAGTCACCATTTCAGCAATGAAGGTCACAGCCGCGCGTTGAATGAATCACTTGATAAAATGAGTCACCATTTCAGCAATGAAGGTCACAGCCGCGCGTTGAATGAATCACTTGATAAAATGAGTCACCATTTCAGCAATGAAGGTCACAGCCGCGGATTCATTGAGTCAATAAATAAAATGAATCACCATTCCAGCAATGAAGGTCACAGCCGCGCGTTGATTGATTCACTTGATAAAATGAATCACCATTTCAGCATTGAAGGTCACAGCCGCGGGTTCATTGAGTCAATAAATAAAATGAGTCACCATTCCAGCATTGAAGGTCACAGCCGCGCGTTCATTGAGTCAGCAAATAATTTAAATACAGTGTTCCGCATTGAAGGACGCGACCATATTTTAAATTAATTCACCATATGGGAAACAGACATTTTTTTTTAAATTGCAGGTCTTTAAAATAAATGCAGTCCTGTTGGCCCGAATGAGTTACAAAGTAGAATAAATTAATATTCATGCATTGAAGGACGCAGCCGCGGTAGGATTTTTTATTTAAAACGTATCCGTTCACTAAGTGCAATGATTTACCCCCGAGCAATGAAGGACACAGCCATTATTCGAGCAGCTCACTCGAATTGCAAGCGGATTAGTTGGATATAAATGAGTCGGGCTTTACGCGTTGAAGGACGCGGCCGGATATTGAATGAATTAATCTTTTAGAAATAAATCAGCATCCCCAGCGGCACCCTCTCGCCCTCGATCTTTGCGGCTCCGCTAATTGTGAACCGATCACCCCTGTTAAAACAAATCCAGTCTCCTTGGCGGCACCTTATTCACCGGGTCTTTGCGGCTCCGCAGGGTGTCCCACCCTTTACTCCCAGCGGCACCCCTGCCCGAGTCATCACCTTCCCCCCGCACACCCCTCACCAGCACGCCCCAAAAACGCTTCCCCGAACAGGCTTCTCAGCAATGGGTGGGTTCGGCGGGGGCTTCCTGGCGGGGGCAGCCCGGCCAAGCCTACGGGGCAGGCCATCCGGGCCTTGGGCGGCACCCCCCCCCCCGAGCCTCCCTGCCCCAGCAATGAGCCGCCACATAGGTTTTTGCCTAGAAACCGGGCCCAGCCGGGCCGCCAGCTCCCCGAAATCGACGACGCGAGAAAAAGAGCACCGTAAAAGCAAATCCGCCCGTTACTAATTTGTACATATCTCGAAGCCCATAGCTATTAAACCAAAATACTCTCGAGGAAAAAGATTCGATCTTTGACCAAAAAGTCGTGTTTCATTCTTTTCAAAAAACGGCCAAAAATGGGCGTTTTTAGCACTTTTTTAAAAAATATATAATTTGACTGGAGTTTTGGCCTTTTATCTCCATCAACCGTCGGAGGTAATCCCTCGAAAACTTAGCAGTAAATAGATAATTAAGTTCAAATTTCATCCTAAAAACAATCAGCCGATTACCTCCCACCTCACTCGAAATCGAAAATCGCCGAAAGTGGCTTTTTTAAGGAAAAATAATAGGGTACCCACTCTAGTCTAACTTGTAAAACGTAAAAACTATATTACGAATATATTCTATATTCTCCATGTCGTTGAACTCTACCCCTAAGGCTAACAACCACACACACGCCCACCACACCACCACCCTAACCCCCACTCTACCCCTAAGGCTAACAACAACACACACGCCCACCACCACCACCACCCTAACCCTCACTCTACCCCTAAGGCTAACAACAACACACACGCCCACCACACCACCACCACCAACAACACAAGACTCGCAGGAGATACCCCACCAGCGAGGGCAACGACATGGAGAACACAGCGGCATTCAACAACCAGACTCGTCTCCTCAGCACCACCTCAGATACCACCATCAGCTAGCCACAACCAACCCTACGCAACTGCAGTGGAGAAGACCAAGCAAGAGAGAGAAACGAGCAGCTCGCCAACGCAATCTTCATCAGGAGAGTAAAACCATGCCAACCCGTGCATTCCGACAAACGTGACGCCCTGGACAGCGACGCACGTCAACGTGCCCGTGACGACAGGCTGTATGAGGCCTATAACTCCCCAAACACTTTCGAGACACGCAGCCTCCTGCAACGCGGAAATCGTCACCGCAAAGGCAACTTTGTTCACTGAAGCTGGCTGACCGCGTAGAAACAAAACTCCTTCAAAAGCGGGCTGTCCACTTTAGATATCCCTTAAGGTGGCGGACAACCCTTTGCATTAGTACTGTCGCTCCTCTTTACTCACACAGCAATACCCGTGCAAGAAAAGGAAGCGGCCTCTTGCAGGTCCTGAGGCTTCGTTGAGGGGCAATGAAACACGTGTGGATAACTTTTGGTGTACTTTCATTTCCGCGTCGACTCAGGTTGCTCTCCTCCCTGCGACCTGGCGGAAGTGCACAGCCTGCGCGGACAACTGATACGCACCTACACAAGTTTCACCACCAGAGAATCCGCCGCAGATGGAAGAGAGGAGGGAACCACCCAATTGCGGCACGCTGCCACGCAAACTATCCTAAACAGCCCAGCCCTGGCATGAACACGGGAGTGGCATGATGGTCATCGCCTGCTGACTTTCAGATGTCAGCTTGCTACAGATTTGCGGTTGCATGGGCGAGAGGTGCAAAAGCGTGTCTTGAGCCATGATAGCTATGCAACGTGAGACGAATTGCACATTAATGGAGAAGTAGCTGAGTCGCCAAAACAGCTCTGTAGAAAGCCCATGATAGTAACAATAGCCTTGAGGATGACATCTCGGTGGAGGAAGTGCTGCGCATATCGGCAGGCTTACAAACAGCAAAGCAGCCTCAAAGAGACAGGAGTAGCGCGAGGAGAAAGCAACGAGTGAAGCAGAGATTGGCCCCTTGAGATATAACGAGATAATGACTATTAGAGAGAGAAAACAGCCCTATCATCTCGTCGATGAGTGCTGCATCAGTTGTGCGTGTCACATGCTTGTCACAGATATGCGGTGTGAAATATGGTTTTTGCTTCGTAAATAAAAATCACCGAGGTTGCAACACCCTGCATTCGTGCAGAGCAAACGCACACCTTTAGTGTCGAAAAAAGGTCAGACAAGCGAAGAGGAAAGAGAGGAAAGGATGACAATGAAGTCGTTTGACATCGAGAGAGAATGGCAAAAGGCATTCACCCAAACATCACCATACGTGAAAGAGGAAGCGGGCAGTATGTTGTGAAAGTGAAATTCTATACACTTGACAAAGAACCGCACCAATCGCGCAGTTTACGCCGCTCACAATACTTGCGGCAGATCACAACGAGTGACACCCATGCAGAACAACCAACATAGTGCTGGTTTGTATTCATCTGGTATGCAAGTTCATTAGCTCACTTTCCTTTGCACGCAATAGGCCCTTTGTTTTTGTTTCAAGGGTTTTTTTTTTTTCAAGAACGAAGCAGGTGTAAGCAGAACAACAAATAGCAGCAAAGAAAAAACATGCGTCATGGACAACATATAATGTATCTGAAAATCGAATGAGCAGAACAAGGCGGATATTGACCGTCAATACCTCGCCCGCTTTTGCAAGATCAAGAAGCAAAAACAAGAAAGAAAAGTCGGGTTCTGAAAAAAAAACACAATGAAAAGAAAAAACGCAGTGTGGAAAAAGAAGAAGCAGAAAGCAAGAGAACACAATGCACGAATGCATAAGAGAGACAGAAGCATTGGTCTCTTTTAGCAGTTTTATTTTTGTGGGGTTTTGAATATTGAAAAAATAGATGCATAGAAGTTGCCACATTCGAACAACATCCTTTGTGTGGATGCTGGCACACTTCTCGCCCAGCGGAAGTCTTAGCGAAAGGATGGAGAAACAATTTCTTCCCCAATAGTTGCATGCCCTCTGCGGTCATCGAAACAACTAGAATGAAAAGAAAAAAGTGGCAAATCGAGAAGCGGTGCCGGATATATTAAAGCTTGTGCTTTTATAGAGAGAACTGCTCGGCTGATGTGTAGAAATGCGGATGAGCCGAGTACTACACCACAAACTCGATCGTCCATCCCATTTGGGCTCAGAGATGATGCGCTCCCAATGAGAAAAATGAGAGAAGTTCGATAGAAGCATCCTCTTAAACTGCTCCCAAGCATATTCTCTTAGAGCCCAGTCCCTTTCGTTCATCAACTGTGCCCATAGGCCCTTATCTGATTACAAGAAAAGCTTGCAACTCGGTAGGCAGCTGCGCAGCTCTTCCACGCCCAGCAGTACACATTTACCCGCAACAATTAGCTGGAGGTGTGATGCACCTACGAGATCGCGGAGGTCAAGTGGAGCACTGTTTTCAGTAATGTAAATCTCCCTGAGCTGCAGGCATTGGCTCAGGCCATCCAGATCCTGGAGTCCACACTGGTAGGCCTCAACCCTCTCAAGGCTCGGCGCACCAGCGAGGCCGCGGAGAGAAAGGAGATCGCGATTCTTGGGAACGATGAACTCTCTCAGATGCTGACATTGACTGAGGCCCTCCACATCCTGAAGATTACAATCAAAGGCCTCAACCCTCTCAAGCCGTGGTGCATCGGCAAGACCGCCGAGGGAACGCAGCTGGCGATTGTGCGAAACGTCGATCTCCCTCAGATGTGGACATTGGCTCAGGCCCTCCACATCCTGAAGATTACAATGGCGGGCCACAACCCTTTCAAGGCTCCGTGCACCAGCGAGACCATGTAGAGAGCGCAGATCATTGTCGGAGACGTTGAGATAGGTCAGCATGGGGTAGCGTTCCAAGCCCGAAAATGATTGTACGCCACAACTGTGGAACGTCAAGCAGCAGAGGCGTGGTGATAGTGGCACCGTGAAAGAATCACGCAAAAAGTGAAAAGACAGAAGTCTAATGTCGCTGATTTGCATCTCTGCTGCCGCGCTCAGCGCACTACGCACAGCTTCCTCAACGCGTTCGCTAGCTTGAACGCAAATGCCTTGAATGGACAAGCTCGTCAAGTTCGGGAATGTTGGCAGTGCACAGAGAAGGGTGCCACACTCCCCATTGCACGCCACAGTTGTCCTCTCAGTCTCGGGACCGAGGTGGCGTGCGCAGACAGTTCCCTCATCAACGCGAATGTGTAGTGCCTCGACTCGGCCTCTCAAACCTTCGGAGAGGAGCCCAAGCAAATCCTGGGATGCGTTTTCTGCATCGAGATGCACCGCCATCCCCCGCCGCTCGGCCCACCACAACGAGTTCGCTAGTTCTGGAGACGGCATTTGTCGGTCAATTGCTTTGATATAAAAAACAAGCTTTTGCTCTATGGCCCTCACTTGAACCCAGTCTGAGTAAGGCGAAAAACTGCCAGTAATAGCAATCAGGTCCTGCCTCATCTTTGGACTCGCAGCAGAAATAGTGAGGGCAGCACTTTTTAGGGACCTCATGCACATGAAGCTCATTACCTCCGCAACGCCATCTGAGTGCAGAAGTGACAGTGCCTCACGAGGGTCATCTGAAGAGTTGTCCTTCAGAGCCTCGCTGAGGTCTTCGACGTGTTCTCCGTCGTGTGTGTACAGACGATTCATGAGTACAGCTGGTGAGTTTTGTGTCTTCGTGATTTAGAGAGAGAAAAAAAGGTTGCCCTCCCCTGAGTGAGTGGAGAACGGAGTAGTTGTCTCAACATTATGCGGTAGAAGAAGAGGTATCAAGCATCCACACATTTCAGAGGGAGAGAGGGAGAAAATAAAACCAAGGAAACCACAGTAACATGCTAGAAACACCTTCATGTGAATCACCTGACAATGACCGCGGTAGCTTGGCAGCCATGCCCATTACACACACACACACATACACACACCAATCGCACTGTTTGAACTTGGTGAAAACAATCATATCCCTTTCCAGCGATTTATCCTGATTTGTTTCGCATAACCACAGCAACCTTTTTACAGCGACGGCACCTAAGCGAAGTGGTAGTTAAACACAAACAAGGTGAGTCTCAATAGTAAATGGCATTGTGTTTTCGTATTCAGCAACGTACACGGGAAGCACACAACCTCTGATGAAAAAAAGGGTAGATGATACACTTTGAAGGAAAAGTCCGGCTGCAAAGGCTGGAAACGCCGACAGTACATCCGCAGGACCAATAATCACACTGGGATCGTGAGCAGAATAAAAGCAGATTAAGGAGAGGATTACAGCAAACTTAGAACTCCGCCTGAATTCCTCAGCAACTGAAGAAACGCTGAGCAGCTCATCCGACTCCTCACGCCAAGCACCTCACGAGCCGGTGCTTGATAAAGCGACTGAGGAAACAAAGAGTGATGGCATTTGCCAAACAACGAGAAGCACGTGCTTGCTTGCAATGATGAAAAAAAAAAAAAATCTTCATATTTCACAGTTGTAGATGCGGAGCCATGAACAGGACAAGTACTTCCCAGAGTAGCTTAGAGCAGAGGAAAGAGAGCTGCCAGCAAGAGGGTTGAGACTGGTACAACGATACACAATACTAGGAAGACAAAGGAAAATTATCAGTACGAACAGCAACGAAAGGGAAGCAGCAGTAAGTAGCAATCGACAGTTACCTCAGCGACGGCACGACTCCCTTAGATCTTAGTGACCGCGGCACTGAATAAAGCTGGGAAGAGTCACCACAGCAAACAAGAAGAGCAATGCTTTACACGAGCCATCAACAACTTCCAGTGCCAACTATTCTTAGGATATAACGTCTTTCGACCACAAGGAGACCTTGCACCCCAGCACCTCTGAGAAGATACACAGCTACAAAAGACATTGAAAAGCTCGCTGTACCTCCATACATCAGCAGGCGGCTTCTCAGCTCATTATCAACTGCGCCGCTATTGCTATCCGTTTCAACCCCTGAGAAGTAACTATGCTTTCCGTAAAACAGCAAAGCAACTGAGTGCCCGTAGCGCCAGTTGTCGATACTGGCCAGCAGTGCTCGGACGGAATGAGACTTGAAAATCATTCCCTGAGGATGACGAGAATACAAACCCGCAAAAGAGGTGGAGAGTAACGCTTTTATCTTGAACAGCGTAAGACGTCAACATCGCTGGGCATCGAGTACGCTATCATAGTCGCCACGGACCGCACTACGCACACAATGTCGCTGACGACTGTTGCAACCGCTGATATTCGACCAATGCAGAGGACGTGTGCTGATGTACGACGCCTACGAAAGTACATTCTCATTGATCCGTGCTGCCACATACTGTCAGCAAGCATCGCATCAACTGGCACGTAACCATCCAAGTCGATCAGTGATACGCACAACAGGCAGCTTTGCCATGTTCGCGAAAGGCTCCACACATCGTATCACACACATGAAAGGAGCGAGTGATGTTCCAACATCAGCTCAAATGGCACCTGAGTGTCAAGCAGCTTCATTCACAATCCGACGCTGTGTTGGGAGAGTGGCACACTACATCACATCATCAATCATTGCGAGTGCGCAATCACAAGTTCAGCCTCAATGTTTAAAATCAGCAGTCAACCTCAGCTGTCGTTCCTGCAAAAAGTCGTCCCCAAACCTCTTCCACCACAGCAGTTCCTCCATGTGGCTCCAAGAGTTTCATCGACACAGGGACAAAAAAGTACACGGCACGCAGGAGCAGTACCTGCGGCACAAAACTTGTTACCATCGACAGAACGCCAGCGTGTGGGTGAGTCGTCTCTAGTACCCCAATAGGCGAAGGCACTCAGACCTGAGATGTGGCCTGCACAACCCACATGCAAGTAGATTGACGACGTATGCAGCACACATGCTCCTGTACCACAACACGTGCCTGTGGATGGTCAGAGACATGAGCTTCCTAGTGTGCGAAGCCCTTTCGTGATCCATCGCTGCATCTGACAATAAAAAAAAAACAGCAAAGAAATCAAAACGGGAAAGCATAGAAAGATAATGAAAGTGGGAGATGAAGTCCGCTTCCGAGGTTTTAAGAGAGAAGCGCATCAATTGAAAACATGAGTTTACTCAGCCGCAGAAAGACATGCAGCGAGGCAGCGAAGGTATCTTCCACTTTCACTACTACACCGTAAGGAAGCGAGGTCCAGCGTCACAACCTCGTTGTCAGTAACGCCTTTAACGCATTGGATCGTGCGTTGTTGTTTTGTTTTTAAGGAGCCATGCGTGTTGGTACACAGCACTCAAGTACAAAAATAAAAAATTAAGGGAGGGAAGATGTGCACCGTCGCGGCGAATATATCGATTTACAAAAAAAAAGAACGAACAGCTGTGAAGGCTGCTGGCAGCACTGCATCATAAAGTGGAGAAAGTAAAACAACAAAGCACTGATGACAGCACGAACAAATCCGCGTGACAGAAGTCTGCTTAAATTGAGGGAAAAAATTGGAAGAGTATATACTTATAAGTTAAGTCTTCTGTGTCCTCTTAGAAAAACTGTGGAAGAGGGCAAACTACATGTTAAGGCGTAAAATAAACAAAAAGTAATACAAAGTGAGAAGGGGTGATACCGTTAGTCGTTCGTCGCTAATGCTACTGTGCGTAAAAACGCTAGAAGCAGCTGGCAGCAAAATGTCCTCGCCAAAAAGTTTGACGAAAAGACAAAGTAAGAAAAAAAAATCTGGGAGATGAGATGAGCACGGGAAAGATACACGTGCTCGAGTGAAGTAAGCGAGACTGTGCGCTTCACGTCCCTCACCAGAGCCAAGGCAAACCAGTTGAGGGAGAAAAGCACAATTTTAAAGAGACGCAATAAGTATTACGATAAGAACAGAAAAAGGAAATGAACAAGCGAGAAAGGAAAGAAGAGAACAAAACTCATATGGAGCGAAGCATATCTTTCAGGGGAGAATGCAGCACACGCTTTAAATAAAAGATTAAGTGATAAAATGAACAAATAAACTGGCAGGCTACAATCAAAGAGGTTGAAAAACGACGCAGGCAGTTGCTTGCGGTGAAACATATCTTTGCTGCTTCAGAGTGGAGCGACAACAAAACAAAAACGGTCTTCTTTTGAGAGGTATCCGATCACCTCGCGTAGCAAATGGTAGCTTACACGCCCCACACCCTCCCATACGCAGACACCCGGGTGAATTGGTAAGCGGCACAATGGAGCTGTAAAGAGCTGCGATCTGATCTCGCCTTTCCTTTGTCAAGTGCAGCTATGTGCACTCAGATGGACAAAGAAGCCGCTTGAACAGATGTCGGGGGCTGTGCCACGCAGAGGCAGGAAGGGCGAGGAGGTGAGGGAGAAAAGCGAACCGTACGTGCACTCCTCACTGCACCGCTGCCTTTTGCAGTGGTGACATACTGGCCCGCCTCCATAATCCGTTTCACCTCTGGGACGAAAGAATGAAGCACCGGTTGGGTAAACCGATACACAAGCCCGCTGCGCACATGTGGGAATACGCTTTCTTTACGCGTTGCAATGCACGTCGTACGCGCGTCTCCGTGTGAGTCACCAATTCCTGTGTAAAACGTAGTCAACTAAGCCTTTCTGTAACACGCTCTCATGCGTCTCAATAAAATCTTCCGAATAACTCTCATTCCTGATAAAAAAGAAGCCGATGGATGCTCCACGAGGGGTAACCACGGCGTATCTGAGCTTCCTACACGTGCGCAAGACATCGACGCTTCGCACGTCGCAGCGCCTAGCTTCAAGTGACTTGAGACGCGGTACATTAGCCAGCCCGGAGAGAGGGTTTGTAAATTAAGGTTTTCCGAAACATCGACTTGAGTGAGTTGGGCACACCCATAGAGTCCGCTGACGTCCTGCAGATCGCAGCCGCGTGCTACAAGTACTTGGAGGCATCGTGAGTTACTGAGACCTGAGAGATTCCGAAAAAGCCTATTTAGGCTGACGTTGAGAGATGTGAGTAGCAGGCATCTGTTCAGGCCTTCCAAACTCTCTAAGTCGCACGTGACTACCTCCACTGTTCTTAGATTCAACACTGCAGAGAAAGAGGAGAGGTTCCTCAGCTCTAAACAGCTTTCTATGTCGAAGCTGGTGAGGCATATGCTGCTCTTCAAGTGGGCCACGGAGCACAGACAACAGTTGAAGACATGTCAGCACCGCAGGTGTTTCGCCTCAACGAGCGCAGAGAGGCAGCGAAGATCGAAAACAACCCACGAAACTCAGGTCACTGGGAAGCGTCAGTGAGGCCATCCGCAGGGCTTAAAACACCGCATCAGCTTCGCGCATACTTTCATCAGCATTCCCGGACCATATGGACAGTCTTGTTAGGTGCGGGAAGGCTGACAGCGTACCAAATAAAGTGCCGCACAGCCCATCGCACATTTGTGCGGGGTCATTCGTGCACACCGTCTCTAAGAGGAATCGAACGTGCAGAGTTTTGACCTCACGCCTTAGCCTGTCGTTGAGAAGCGTCAGTACATTGCTGCGTGCGTTAGTGGTCATGAAGTTCAGTGGTAACCCGTCTTGCTCTGCCCACTATAGTGTCTGCATCAGATGAAACGACAACGTCGCTGATTTGCTCACATCGAGAAACCAACGCAAGTCATGTTGGCTTACTCGCACTCCACTAAATCTATGACCCGAAATCAGAGGCTCTTCAAGTGCCTCTGCATCCAGTCTCATCTGCGGGCACACAGCACTCAAAATACTGGAATGCCTGCAAAGCACACAAGGAGAAACGAAGCTCACCATCACCTGCGCAATGGGATCGGACTGCAGAGGCTACAGTGCATTACGAGTGACGCACCTCCTCCAACAGGGCAAGATAGAGATGCGCTCAAGTTTTCCACATGACTTGTGTATTGGAAAGAAGTCAAACGGCTTTGACCCTCGCTTGTGTCTGTCATCGTTTGCAGGTGGTGCCTTTTGAACGAATTGTTTGCGGACACATGTCTTTCGCCGTTATCGTTGTGTTTTGTTGGTATTGCCGTTGTTAAAGTGAACTGTCTTTTTGCAGAGCAAAACAACAGGGATGCATAGCGTTTCAGTACAAATGTATATATATATTGATGACAAAGATAGAGATTGGCGGAGAGCAAATACGTTGAAGGTAAAGTTCAGGTAGACGATGATTCAGCTTTGAAATATATCTGTGCAGTTTCTGTCTGAGCTACTAAAGGTTAGAAACACTTCAACACGAAAGTGCTTGTTGGGAAACAATGTCGATTCCCTGTCTTGGGGGTTTTTTTATGTGTTTAAAACTAGGTAAATTGGGGTTTGGCGGGAAGGAAATGATTGAGAAACGTGTTCCAACAGCCGAAGGCTGTCTTTGAGAATGGGGCCAAAGCAGAAATGGCTGAAAATATAAGCTCACTGTAAACTATCACTTCACATGACCGTTGACACATCCCAAAAAAAATCCCATTCAAACTTTAAAAACAGGAGAGCCAGCGAGTAAAGAAAAAACAAGACAAAGCCAGGGGTATGGGAACGTGCAGAAAGAGAATACAAAGTGGAGCGGCTGCACGAACGCGAGAAGTTAGTGCGCTTGCACAAAATGCATGAACTATTTGTCAAACCAAAGCCGGGTTTGGGCGAGACAAGACAGTATTCCCCGGCTATAAGAGCGGTAATTCGATGCTTTCCTAAGTTATTTGCCGCTGTCCCTTGCACATTCAGTTGTCTTTGCTTGTTAAAAAAAGAAACGGAAGTGTGGTGAGAAAAATACTTGGTAGACCACTGAAGGAGCAGCAGCACCCATTGCCAAGGATCAGCAGAGAGTTCGCTCCAACTCCCTCAAACACGAGGGCCAGCACCTCCGCGAGCGACTTGCTCCTACAATATAATAGCTGAGACACCGATCCCGTTTGTGTAAATATACAACAATAAGAAAAACAAAATACTTTCTGACGCAAACAAAAATTATACTCTTCAAATTTCAAAAAAAAAACATAACTTTTTGGTGGATTGATAAACAAGTGAGTGTTTCATAAATACACACTGTGCACACCTTGGATTGAAAGAACCCCTGTTACTCCAGGAGGCCGTTAATGCGCAGAAACGCCTTCATGTTCGCCTTCCGCCCAGCAAACTTCCCGTACGCGACGTTCGGGTCCACGGAGCTGCCCACGGACACCACGCACGCGCGCAGGCGGTCACCGTTCTGCCGCGTCAGCCCACCGTTCTCCAGAAACCACCCGAACCCGTTGCAGTCCACCACACGAGCCCACTGGTAGACGTAGTAGTTCGACGCGCAGCCGCCACCAAAAGTTTGACGAAAAGACAAAGTGGGAAAATATATATATAAGTTTTCTGAGAGATAAGATGAGCACGGGAAAGATACACGTGCTCGAGTGAATTCAGCGAAACTGTGCGCTTCGCCTTTGTCACCAAAGCCAAAGTGATTCAGCAAAATGAAAAAGGCACAATTTAAAAGAGACACAAACAGTATTACGATAAGAACAGAAAAAGAGGAAAGGAACAAGCTAGAAAGAGAAAGAGCAGACCACAGCTTAACTGAACCAGCGCATATCTTGCGCGAAAATGCAGCGCACGCCTTAAATAGAACTAAAAAGTGATAAAATTAAAAAAATTAGCTGACAAGCTCCCATCAGATATGTTAAAACATGACATGTACAATTGCTTACATTGAAACATATCTTTGCTGCTTCAGAGTGGCGCGACAACAAAACAAAAAAACGTTCTTCTTTGGAGAGGTATCCGATCACCTCGCGCTGCAGATAGTAGCTAACAAGCCTCATACCCTCTCATACGCAGACACTCGGGTGAATCGGTGAGCAGCACAGTAGAGCTGGAAGGGAGTGCGAGCTGAAGTCCTCGTTTGCCTCCATCTCAGAACATCCCGTTGTCACGAGCAGGCATGTGCACTTAGATGAACCAATAAGACGATCAAACTGATGTCGGCCTTGTGACACGAAGAGGCAGGGAGAGCGCGGAGATGATGGGAAAAGACAATCGTACGGGCAGTCCTCACCACACCGCTGCGCTGCACAAGAATGACGCGCTCGCCTTCCACAACCATCTATTTCACCCCTGAGACAAAAGGATGAAGCGCCGCTGAGACGGTCCGAAACACAAGCCCGCTGCGTGAGCTTTAATGTCAGCTTGTCTTTACGCTTTGTAATGCACGTCGTGCGCGCGTCTCCGTGCGAGTCGCCAAAACACGAATGAGAAACGACTGAGACGAGTCTCTTGGGGTTAGCCCTCATGCGTCCCTACCAAGTATTTCCCATAGCTCACATTTCTGATAAAGAAGAAGCCAGTAGATGCTTCATGGGAAGTGACCACGGCGGACCTGAGCCTTCTGCACGTGCGAAGGGCATCGACGCGTTGCACGTCGCAGCACCTCGCTTCAAGTACTTGGAGACGCGGTGCGCCGGCCAGGCCGGAGAGAGGGTTTGCGAAGCACGGTTATCTGAAACATCAACTTGAGTGAGTTGGGCACATTTATTAAGTTTTCTGACGTCCCACAGACCACTACTCTGCGCTTCAAGTACTTGCAAACATGGCGCGCTAATGAGACCTGACAAACTCCGAAAAAGCCTATTTAGGCTGACGTTGAGAGAAGTAAGAAGCGGGCATCTGTCCTAGCCTTCCAAACTCTCTAGGTTGCAGCAGTTGCGCAACTTAAGAATGAGCATTTGTGGGCTGAGCTCCGTGACTGATCTGAAGAGCTACTCGCGCCTCACTAGTGTTTTCAGCTCTAACATTCCAGAGAGAGAGGAGAAGTTCCTCAGCTCTAAACAGCTTTCTATGTAGAAGCTGGTGAGGCATATACTGCACTTCAAGTGGGCCACCGAGCTCAGCCCACAGTTGAAAAAATGTTAGCACCGCAGCTGTTTCGCCTCAACAAGCGCAGAGAGGCAGCGAAGATCGACAACAACCCACAAGGCTCAGGTCACTGGGAAGCGTCAGTGAGGCCATCCGCAGGGCTTGAACCACGGCATCAGATCCGCGCATACTTTCATCAGCATTCCAGGACCATATGGACAGTCTTATTAGGTACGGGAAGGCTGACAGCGCACAAAGGAAGTTGCCGCACCGCCCATCGCACATTTGTGCGGGGCCACGCGTGTACACCGTATCGAAGAAGAATTGAACGTCCAGAGTTTTGACCTGACATCTTATACTGACATTGAGTGGCGCCAGTACATCGCTGTGTGCATTGGTGGTCATGAGGTCCAGTGGCAACCCGCAGCGCTCCGCCCACCATAGTGTATGCACCAGATGAAACGACAACGTCACTGATTTGCTCACATCGAGAAACCAACGCAAGTCATGTTGGCTCACTTGCACTCCACTGAGCCGATAACCCGAAGTCAGAAGCTCTTCAAGTTCCTCTGCATCGAGTCTCATCTGCGGGCACACAGCACCCAGAATGCTGGAATGCCTGCAAAACACGCAAGGAGATACAAAGCTCATCACCTGCGCAATGGGATCGGACTGCAGACGCGACAGTGCCGTATAAGTATCGTCTCCACCAAAATTACAAGAAAGAGAAGCGCACAAATCCTCCACATGTCTTGTGTAGTGGAAAGAAGCCAAGCGGCTTTGACCCTCGCTTGTGTCCGTCATCTTTTGTAGCTAATGCATCCTGAACGAATTGTGTGCGTGTGTGTGTCTTTCACCGTTAACGTTATGTTTTGGTGGTATTGCCGTTGTTGAAGTCAATTGCCTGTTCATGGAGTAGCGCACGTGCAGTGCAATAGAGATGCAGAAGGTTCGGACACACAAAACAAGAAGGCAAACGTGAGTGTTTGAAAGAGAGGCTTGCACAACACGAAAGAGGGCACCTCAACCAGGCTTCACCAAGAGTGAGAGCTGTGCTGATATTATCAGCCCTTGTGAAAGGCTTTTTCCCTGCATACAGTTCATCTCAACTCCGCGTATGAGCTGCTCACATGCATGTGGAAAACAGGTTTTTATTTGCTTTTCAATCTTCAAAGGCACTCGGCATACGGGAAACACTACTGTGAAAGTTCATCACGCAAGTAAAGAGAGACATGCGCCACATAGAAGTAGGTCACTTGCCTTCTAGAGGATTGAGATATGTGAAGTAGTTGCAATGCAATCCCATGCGGGAAGAGCAGGTAACAGACTGGCGTTTGAAAAACGGAATAAGCTTCTCCGCAAAACCAACAGCAGCCCGAATCATCCTCGCGAAGATCCTCACATGTTCACAAAAGCCTCGAATAGATGTTTCTAAAGTCACGGCAATAGGCGAGATACAGCATTTCATCAACGAACAATCAGGGTGTCAAGAGGGTCAGCCTGACTCACCCGCATTTGCAGAGGGTCTCGCTTGGAATGGGACAAGTACAAACAACCAGGGAGTTCAATGCAGCTTTCTCGGTAGCGTTGCACACATGCACACACACCCATACTTTCACGTCATGCACCAGTCCAATACACCGATGAAGCTCGCCGCTATTATAATGCCCGCAAAGGTGGAGAACCCATCTCCTTCACCTAGTACGTCATCGAGACTGGAGTTAGTGACTCAATGCACACAATCACAAGGTTTCACTTTGTGGTACAACAGATGGTAGTCTCTAACGTTACAGCCATGAACAGTAAACAATTGGAGGTTGATAGATCTCCAAGGCCGCTAACCGCGCTCAACAATGCATTGTTGTCAAAGTGGAAACCAGTAATTTTCGGGCAGCTTCTTCGCTCGCAACGGCGAAGAACGTCGCAATGCCTCGCGTCGGTGACCTCAAAAACACTGCGCTCCAGCAAGGCCGTCAATGCTTCTTTTTGGAGAGGGCTTGTTATCGTCCAGGTTCAAGACATCCCAGCTTAAAGAGCAGCTCAACCCATTGACATCGAGGAGCTTGCATGGAGAGGCTGTAACCGTGCTGAGACAAGGTGCACCAGCACGGACCGCTTATACTCTTTGAAGATGCGTTCTTTCATACACAATATCTTGTGTAGCTTGGGACACCTTCCAGCACAGTCTGGTTTGGTCAATTCGTAATGTATGGCAATGCACCCTTCAAGGCCGGTCGACCCTCTTAGACCTCTAATGTTGTGCAAGGATTTATTGACCCGAAGTTTGGCCTTTCTCAGTCGCAGACAGCTACTTAGCCTATTGAGATTGCGCAGTCCGCACTCTAATGCCTCAATTACTATTCCCAGCACGATACACCAGCAAGAGAAGATATAATACGCAGAGGCTTCTTGAAAAAGACATTCACTTTTGTGAGGTTTAGGAGGCTCGTCAAGCCCGCCACAGATCGTACTATGCCGGTGTGGGCTATCAGAGAATGCACATCAGACGATTCCTCAAGTGGTGTGTAAAAACTAAAATTGATATCACCCAAACAGAACCAAGTCACTAGCAAGCAGCAGAGCCGCCTAAAAGAAGGGCACAGGTTGCAGTGGCGGGAACCTGCGCTGCTCTCACAGCAACGAAGACACTCTCACCGGCGGGAGACCTCTTGCGTATGACGTCCACCTCAGTCAATGATTGAAGTTTTGCTTTTGCACTACGGAGAAGGCCGCAGCTGCCATCGCACGTTGATGCAACACAGCATCACCGTTTTGCTGCACGCGGTCGTCTCAACAAGATTCATTGTCCCTATGCCTCGACGCGCGCGCGTGCGAAACACCGTTATCATCTGTCTTTATTCAGCACGGACTAGCTCGTATCAGAATGAGCAGCGATAAAGTCTTCTTGGGTACAATGTCTGTAAAGATCGACAACATGTCGCTGTTCTCAGCGAGACACTATGGCAGACAGCATCGCTCAACCTACCACAGTGAGCGCGCTGGTGAGCAAGCCTGTTCACAGAAGTTCCATACGCTCAGACACTACAATTTTGATCGAGACATTTTGAAAGAAGGTGTCTTACTGCCAGCTAATAATTTGCTGACATGTGCTCAACGAGTACTTCCGCACTGAGACTCTTCAGTGATCCCAGAGGAACCACTTTGCAAAAAAAACGCGTTTGCCGACGCATACACTCATGAAGTCCATCACCTTGTCCAGTGACGTTTCGCTGGAAGTATATAAGTGTGGTGTATGGATGTGTTCTGAGGGGCTGCAAGTCAAAGAAGCATTCAAAGTCCTCCATGGTGACTGTACATTGGATTTGCCCAGCGTGGCTTTCCTCTTGATGAGTATGTTTTCCTGTGCGTGTTGCAATTGGTGATAGCATGTGTCCTTCCAGTAGGTGTGGGCCGTACACAGCAACATGAAGAGCAATTTGTTGAGAAAGGCAAAGAAAGTGAAAAGAATAAGGGAGAGGCACATCATCACAATTCTCGTCAATACATAAGCGAAAGTGCGATAGTCGCCTTGCAGGTGGAGAGACGCTATCGCAGAACTGCATAGACCAGACTGCTGCTCATGTATTATTCGATTATTTACCCAGCTGTACATCACATTTCGTAAAACAGCTTCTGGTGAGTAAAGGTAGCAGCAGCACATTGCTGTTTGACTGTTTCATCAGCCACTCGTTGCGAAAGTGCGATTAGTTTTATAGAACAAAACGTACAAAAAATAGTCGAGATTTAAAAAAAAAAGAGAGCAAATACTTGCGCAAGAGAAAAAGATATGAGAGGAATGGTCGTGTGCAGCTGCTCACATTGCTGTAAACGCTACTCACTTTTTATCTTTCGACCGTCCGCTTGAGTGGGCTTAGAAACCTTAGAGAAAAAAAAAAGGTTGGTACGATCAAGCCAATCGGCCGCGATACGAACCATCCAAGAGATTCAAAAGTATAAAATAAAGTTATATTGTTCACCTTTTTCTAAGTGTTGAAGACACAATAGTAGAGAAAAAAGGGAAAATGTCTTAGAATTGGCGTTATCTACCGGCAAGACTCACGAGAACAGGGACGGTGCAAACGCACAGAGCATGCGCATCTACACACGAACCGTAGTACGTACGTCTTGCGTAACGGCGGTGCATTTAATGTCAGTTTAACTGGGGTAAGTCGATAAAAAAAGAAGCGAAAAAATAAGATAGAGCAAACAAGCAAAAAAGGCGAAAAAAAAAAAACGTTTGCTTGAGCCACAGGCTAAAAGCCTTTTGAGAAAATTAGTAGGTGTGTGTATTGTGTGTGCGGGTGCTAGGCAGTCATGGTGACGAGCGCAAAGACAGCTGCATCGATCAGAGCTGCACAGCAGCTGGTGTACACTGCATCATTGACACACGTGCCCCAGTGGTTGATAACGATCTCTATGTCCATGGTGTTGGCGTAGTTGAGCCTGTACTTCAACTCGCACGCACTGAAGTGGCCCGAAATATAACAGTGAGCGCAGTGCGAGATGGCGCAAGAAGCGCACTTGCTGACCTTGATGAAGTACTCGCTAACACAGAACAGACAGACACCTATCAATGCAGCTGGTACACCGAGGGTCAGCGGAGGTGAAGGCAGGCCGCTTTGTGTCGCAGGAGCCCTGCGCGATCACTTCCCAGCTCTTATGTTGATTCCTCCGGAAGCTCAGCTGGTGGCTAACCATGCAAGACGTGCATCGGCCAACGACGGCGCAACGGCGGCAGTCTGTCACGCA
>JASAOD010001738.1:0-20470 GCA_030849845.1 Crithidia brevicula | reverse complement strand
CGAGTACATCGTGAGCGGGTCGTGCGATCACACCGTGCGCGTGTGGAACGCGGACACGCAGTCGAAGCTCGCCACTCTGAAGGGGCACACGCTGGCTGTCTTCTCCTGCGCCTTCAGCAACACGGACAACGGCAAGTACGTTGTGTCGGGCAGCGACGACCGCATCATCAAGATCTGGGACTGGAATGCGGGCAAGGAGGTGAAGTCGCTGGTAGGCCACATCGGCACCGTGTGGACGGTGGCCTTCTCGCACAACGACAAGTACCTCGTGAGCGGCAGCATGGACTACGAGCTGATGCTGTGGGACGTGGAGACGGGCACGCGTCTGCGGTCGATGGAGGGCCACAAGACGTCGGTGCACCACGCGATCTTCTCCGAGGACGACAAGTACATCTTCTCGTGCGCGCGGGACTGGAGCGTCATGGTGTGGCGCACGGAGGATGCTGAGCATGTAGAGACCATTACCGGCCATCTGAGCACTGTGTATCACATGGATCTGAAGGGCGGTAAACTGTTGACGTCTGCACTTGATGACAAGCTGAAGCTCTGGACGGTGAAGCGCAACTAGTTACGAAGTTCTGGCTTTGTAGACCGGCCGTGCCTCGTGCACTGCCCAGCGCGGAGGTGAGCTCATCTGACCCTTTGTATTTCTCTCGCGCACACGCACACAAGTAAACACGCTTCCAGAAGAAAGAAAGAAAAAAATAAACATTTTATCGGAAAATACTCCGTGTTCTAGCGAGCGGCGAGCGTGCCGTTTAGTACCTCTTCTTTACTCATTTTTGGTTTTGTTACATTGTTCTTTTTTGTTTTCTTTTTTGTTTCTTACTTTTTTTCGTTTTTATGCCTACCTACTTCCTTGTTGTTCACCCAAGCTGTGTCGTGCCATGTCTTTTCGTGGAGAAGGCGTATTGGCTGCTTTGCCCAAAAGCGTTTCTGATTTTTTTAAATTGACATTTCCGGTTTCTCGCCTTTTGTTTCTCCTCTTTTAGACGTTATTGCTGTAGTGTGTGTATCAATGATGGTGGGGGTGAAGTAAGGTCGCTTTGTTTGCGGTCTTCTTCCACCATCTACCACGAGAAGTGCGCAGCCTTTTTGAGTTGTAGTCTGCGCAGCTCAGTCCAGCGAATCCACCCGGCGAATGTGCTCTATTTTTTCTTTTCGGAATCTTTTCAGCACCCGTCGCGGTGGTGTCATCTCGTTGCAAAGGACAAGCCTCGTGGATATATTGAGGTCTACACGCTTGCATAAAACACGTTTTTCTTTTGCTCTTATTGTTGTTATGATTTGTCTTTTGTGTCCTTATTCTTTTCTTTTTTCATTGTCCATTGATGCGCGTGTTCGTACGTGTCTCGCAATACACAAAAAGGTCTGAAAAAACAAATTGAGCCGTTCCGTTGAAAAACGAAAAAAAATTGACGGTTATTTATTTTATCTGGTAGAGACAAAGAAGGAAACTTCAAACATCATCAGTATCAGCACGCACTCAATTCGATGCCATCGTGCGTGGTCCCCAGCCTTCTTGAGGGTACACTTTTTTCTGCCGCGTACAATGGTTCGTGTGATGTGCTGCATCTTGCTTCTTTGCGCCACTTTGAAGTTTGTATACGCCAAGGTGGGCAGAGCCAGTACACGTACAGATGGTACATGGTTTGAGCAGTGTGCTGCGCACGCCACCAAGCGGGCATCGGTGGTGCTACAAAAAAAATAATAATTAACAAAGAATGATTCGTGAAACAGAGGGAATGAAACGAGAGGAAATAGGAAAGTTTAAAGAGAGCGTACGATAGCTTCGCAGCTGAAGAGAGAAGGTGTAACGGACAGGGGTGCGTAACCACACTGTACTGCTTTCGTAGGTGTCGTACTTCCGTCTCCGTTTCAGGGTGTTTTCTAAAGTGATGGACTGACGGCACTGACTGCAGGCGAGGTCGTCGGCCGGTACAGACCGCTTCTCTCACACTTTTCGCATGTTTCGTCTTCCAACTGGTCCAAAGGAAAAGTGCTGGTGCACACATCATTATTCTCCCTCATGGATTATTTAAATGTTTTCCGATAGCCAATCAACTCTTGTTCGTTTCTATTGTCCGTTTCTCTTCGGTAAAGAGAACAAACAACGGAAGTTAAAGGATGACAGACTCGGTGCGAGCTGCCCATATCTTTCTTCTGATGTTGTAAGCGAAGAAAGAAAAAAGAAAAAAGAAAAAGACGATCCGGAAAAGAAGAAAAAAAAGCAAAGAAATTCCTAATATATTTATTTTTCAAATTAGCGGATCAGAGGGATGTGAACGGAAGAGGGAAATGAAGCTGAGTCTGAGGAGTGACGTCGCGCAATCAAGCTGAGATGGGCCTCAGTGCTACGTCCGAGACACCTTGGGAGACGCCATCGTTGAAAACGGCCCGCGGCCCTTTGTTTTTATGAAGGCTTCTGTTTTTCCCCCTATCCTTGCGTTAGTGAAAGAAAGCTAATGCGCTTCTAAAGCGCTCATCTTTTTCTGTCTTTTTTTTTCTTACTAGTGTTACATTTTAACTTATGTTTTTATTCGTTTACAAAAAAGAAATAGAAAATCAACGCGGCCCTTATCTATTTCAAATAACGTGGTGCCTTTACCCTTTTCACCGCGCAGCAAAACCAGCGTTCTGAGTGCACGTTTGTGCTCCCCCCCTCTCCACTAAAGTTGTCTTTGTTTTCTTCTTTCTTCTTTCTTCTTTTTCCTTGCTGTGTATATGTGTCGAGCCGTGTGTACGTTTGTGAGTGTACCGGCGGGTGCGTGGCAACGTGCGGTCGTAGCGGCATTCATCCCCGTAACAGCTGCTGGATATTTCCAGCGTCACCTGCTCATGTTCTTCTCGCGTGTTTGTGCTTCTTTTTGACACAGCTGAGGTACAGGCAAATACACACACACACATAGATATATATGCGCACAGGCGAACACGACAAACATCGTTCACGAGGGATTTTTCATCGCTCTCACCACATTAGTTTTCTTTGCGTGCTCACCCGCTGGTTCTTTGCTTCGCCGCTAGCTTTCCGTTTGATTGCGTTGGCGTGACGAGAAACCCATGTCGCTGTGTTTGATGCGGGGTGGCGGCCGCACTGAGTCGTCACTTTCTGCTTTTGCGACAGAGCTCCCTTCAAGGGCCAAAACACTTTTATATTTATTCGTTTTTCCGTTTTTGTGTTTGGTAACGCGGACAAAGCTATTTCGAGAAGCTGCAGTGTTCCTCTTGACTTGCTGAGAGAGAGAGAGAGGAGTCTGCGCGCTGATTCGAAGTATACGCTTCTTTTTTTGTTTTCTTCTGTTTCTGGGTGTTTTGTTTTTCTGTTGCTAAAAAAAAAAAAAATGTTGTCTTCTAATTCAAGGCGCTTTCGACACTAATGCAAAATACTATAAACATACATATAAGTGGTCACACCAGCGAATGCTGGCGAAGCGACTTCTCAAGAGGAACACAATGGCTATGTACAAGGAATAGTGCGAGAGAGCTTCGGTGCGACAAGGCTGAAAAGACCAGGCTGCGAGGGCGGATTGCTCTGGACTAGTATGGTGTACAACTTTCACTGAGTAGAGCATTCCTATGTCGTAAGCTGGTCGGACCTTGTTCTCGTACCCAAAGCAGAATCCGTGCTTCTTTTTTTTCTCTCTGCGCTCGCTGTTGATTTCGCCCGTATTCTGTGTTAATACCGTACCGTGCGTCTGGTCACTTTTTTCTGCCATGACGTAAACAATGTGAGAGAAGTTTATCGACGTCTTCATCAACGGCAGCGTCTTTGCTGTGTGTTAACTCGAACCAATGTGTGCGTTTAGTTCTTCGCTACCATTTTCTCCTTTCACTACGTCTCTTAACTCAAAATAATCTCTGCGCTTCCATTCTCGTTGAATGTAACGTCCTTTTTTTTTTTTTTTTTAAACACCGCCACTATTACCATTTGGAATGAACACAAAGGACGCATCCTCACCCCACCGTTTTTTCCCCACTGAATACCTGCATCGCCTTTTCACTCCTGTACCAGTGGCCACAGGAGCCTCCTGCAAACTGATCTAAACCGCAGCTGGCAACCTTCGTCTTGGCGCTTTCTTTTTTATTATTATTCTGGACATGCCCACCTACACACTGTCCTATGGGGCGATCAACGCGATCACGTCCTTCTGCGACCCCCACGCCATCCCGCTGGCGCTCAGCGGTGCCTCGCCGGCCACCCGCGTCGCCGGGGAAGTCGCCGTCTTTGCCTTGTTCTCCCACAAGAGCGCGGAGCTGCTGGCGCGTCGCAGCAACTTTGCCCTCGACCCCGTCCATACCCAGCGTGTCGCCGCCATCGCCGACATGGAACACTTCGAGCGCGCCGTTTGGTGGCTGACGCGCGGCCGCAACGCCACGGACGCGCGTCCGTTTCCCCTCTGCAGCGTGCACTTCAGTCTGGAGAGCTCCGTCGAGTCCCCCGTCGACGTCGTGGCGCGCGTCCCGCTGTGTGCGGCAACGCTGACGAGTCTGAATTTAAACACGCGGTGCGACACGTGCAACCACATTTCGAGCCTGCGCGCGATTGCGCAGTTGGTTGGCCTGCGAGAGTTGCTGATGCAGCACACAACGGTGTCGCCCTCGTCGCCACCGCTGCCGCTCAACATGACCGACGACCTCCACGCCGTCTTCCGCAACCTGCGCAAGCTGATTGTGGGCGACTACCACCTCGTGCAGCAGCTTCCGCTGACGGACCTGCATTACCTGGAGGAGGTGGACCTGAGCGGAACCGGGGTGAACGCCAACGTCGTGGCGGCCATCGCTGGCTGCTTGCGTGTGCACTCGCTCTCATTGCGCGGATGCATTCGCATCGACAGCTTTGCCCCGCTCGGTGCTCTCACGCGGCTCTCCCAACTTGATATCTCCTTCACCCGTGTCCGGGACGCCGAGCTGCGACATCTCTGTCGCTGCTGCCCGCGCCTGTCCTCCGTGCGGCTGCACCGCTGCGACGCGCTGAGCGACTTTGCGCCGCTGGGGGAACTGCAGGAGCTCAGCAGCCTCCACGCCGGCCGCACCGCCTTCCGCAACTCCGACCTCGACCGCGTGTGTGACCTGCCGTGCCTTAGTGACCTCCACATCGAGTCCTGCCGTCTCATCGACGTGTTCACGCCTCTCGCGCGTCTGCAGCAGCTGCAGGAGCTGGACGCGCGGGATACGTGGATGGACAACGCTGGAGTGGAGGCGCTGGCTCGCTGCACCGCACTGCAACGACTCAACCTCAGCAACTGTGCTGCAGTCACCGCCTTCTCTCCTTTGTCGCGTCTGGCCCACCTCGAGCAGCTGGGCCTTTCGGGCTCTCGCGTGACGGATGCGTGTCTCGACGCGCTCTGCACATCTGCGCTGCCGCTGCGCACTCTGCTGCTGAACGGGTGTCGTGTGTTGCGTGACTTCACCCCTCTGCGTCGTCTCCGTTGTGTGGAGGAGGTGGGCGTGTGCGACACCGCCTTCAATGATGCAGACTTGCAGGCTGTGGCGCAGTGCTGTCAGCTTGCTAAGCTGCACCTGCACATCTGCATCGACATCACCTCCCTCGCCCCGCTCGCGCTGTGTTCCCACCTGCGTTATCTTGGCATTGGCGGGACACGGTTCTCAAGGCAGTATGGCGAGGCCGAGTGCGTCATGCTACGTGAGCGTGGCGTCCAGCTCAACCACCAACTCTTTCTCGTCTCTGCGTTTTGATTTCCTAGACAGGAGAAATATACCAGAGCAATGAAGAGAGAACAAGCGGACAAACACTACTTCCCTTGCCATGTATCATCTAATTCCACTGCTTTTTTTTTTTTTAAATTCCGCGTGTGTGTGTACCTGCCACACTTTTCTACTCTGCTTCCTGTACCTTTTCTTCATGTGTTGAACATCTCCCCCGTGAAAGCGCATTTTTGTTTTGTTTTGCCACGAGTTCCTTGACTACTGTGTAATATCCAAAGGAGGTGCAGGATGGAAAAAAAAAATTTTGACATCTCTGTCACCTGCGCCATTTTCATAGTGCATCACACCCTTCTCACATATCCGAGCTGATGTAGTTTTTGGTTCACTACAAAATACGTACCTTATCATGTATCTCGACGTGAAGAGTCTGCGCCACGCCAGGACCCGTGTGCACTTCACACAGCTCTGGTGTTGAAGCGAGCACAGCAACACACGCTACTCAACGTCAATGGACCACTCCAGGAGACCAATACAAAAAAGTATAATATAAAGATCGGTCTCTTTTTCTTATCTGCTTTAAAAAAAACAAACACAAATTAAACGTATCTCATGTCCGATCGATATATCTTCTCTGTTCTTCAAGCCGCTACTCCTTGCGCTATACGCCGCATTTTTTTTACTTTTCGTCATGTTGTGCAGGTCACTTTTTATTTTTTCTTATGATATTCCTTTCTCCTGTAGTAGGATAGTTTGTATGACCGCTCTTAGAGTGAACAGCAACATCCGATAGTCGATCCACCTCTCTCCTGAATGAGACCGTTCTTGTCTGCTCCGCACTGCTCCTCTGTGTAGCCTGCGAGGGGCTGCTTTTTGGGAGCCTCGCCCTCCGTTGTACAGTCCACACAGGAAGAAGGGTGGAAATTACGCCATCTGACACTCATTGGGGTATGTGCTAATTTCTCAGTTGAGCATACAAACACACACACACACACACACACACACACACACACACTTGGGATCTTCATGAAACAGATCGAGAAAGACGCATGGTGACTGGAGACCCGTGTGTGTCCCAAGCGAAGCTCCCTTTCTGTAGTGCTCTGCCCTTCCTTCGGTTCTTTCAGCAAAGCCTCCACTTTACACCTCTCGCACCTTCGCTCCCTTTCTTCTGTCTGCTATTCGAACACACTTTCACACACACACAAACAAAAAGATTGCTCTCTCTCCAGCGCATCCCTCACTCTCTCCGTCTTCACGACTTAATTGTACTCCCAACCCCTACCACTCCCCCTCACACCGATCAACATGGCCAAGGGTAAGCGCTCCGCCGATGCCAAGGGCAGCCAGAAGCGCCAGAAGAAGGTGCTGCGCGACAACATCCGCGGCATCACCCGCGGCTCCATCCGTCGCCTGGCCCGCCGTGGTGGCGTGAAGCGCATCTCGAGCGAGATCTACGAGGAGGTGCGCCGCGTGCTGAAGGCCTACGTCGAGGACGTCGTCCGCTCCAGCACCGCGTACACCGAGTACGCGCGCAAGAAGACCGTGACCCCGTCGGACGTCGTGAACGCGCTGCGCAAGCGCGGCCACATCCTGTACGGCTACGCGTAAGCCAGTGCGTTATGAGTGCCGATCAGCTGCACACTCAACTAGCGTCTTCCCTGACAACAGTACGAGTGCTCGCAGCTCCCATAGAGACCTATTTGTTTTCGTTCTTTTTTTCCCCGTGTCTTGATTCATTTCGTTTGTTTGATTGACCTACCCTACCCGTTCTCTACCCTGAGGAGAGAGAAAAGAAAAACACAACAACATTTTGCAAATCTTCTTTCTTCTGCTTGAGATCATCTGCGGTGATCATTGTGGTCAGAACGAAGCGCTGCGGCCGTGTGGAGTGCTAGCCAGATCTCCTTCTATCCCCTCCAGGCTTGCGTGGAGTAGAGGAGAGTCTCGAAACTAGCTGAGGAGGTACTTAATCGTCGTGATGCTTAAACCGTCCTTTATATAAACAAAGTTCTTTTTGCACATTGTAGCGCGGAGGCGTATGCTGATCCCAACTCCTTCTTTTCTTTTCTTCCCCTCTCTTTTTTCTTCGTGCCCCTGCTCACCTCCAAGTGAGTAAGACAACATACATAAAGTAGTCATAGGAAGCGATGCAACCTCTGTCTATACACGTACACTTCAAAGCAGCTGACTCGAAATTAAAACAACAACAACAACAACAACAGCAACAATAGCAACAATAGCAACATCTATCGTAGTTGAAAGGAATTATCGATCCTCCTTTGTACGACAGCCGATCGTCTTTTCAACGCGCTGCGGGAGTCGGTGATGTCGCAGGTCAGTTTGCACCTCCCGCTCGAGTGCATGTTGACGCCTGCCCACTGTGTTTGTCTGTCTCATCGACGCTCTTAATTTCTCTCTCTCTCTCTTTTTCTCCTGCACATATGCGCACACACGTAATCGCAGTTTAACGCAAACACAGTCATTTTCAGCTACTCACACAAAACGCGCATACTCCTCAACACACACCACACCCAACCTTATTCAAACTCAAAAGCACCACCTGTCTCTCCAAGATGGCCATGAAGCGCTCTGAGGTCAACCAGGTGATCCGCGAGATGGAGGAGGTGATCCGTGCCAACGGCTTCCACCTGCCGCCATTCGCGTCGTGGACCCCGGAGGACTGGAAGACGAAGGGGCACGAGTGCGATGAGATCCGCGACAACATGCTCGGCTGGGACATCACAGACTTCGGCCGCGGCGACTTCAAGAAGTGCGGACTGGGCCTGATTACCATCCGCAACGGCAACCTGAAGCTGAAGGATAAGTACAAGAAGCCGTACGCGGAGAAGCTGCTGCTGGCGAACGAGGGCCAGATCACGCCCTACCACTTCCACTGGCACAAGATGGAGGACCTCATTAACCGCGGCGGCGGCATCCTGGAGGTGAAGCTGTTCAGCAAGAGCAAGTCCGACCCGAAGGAGGGCATCGACTACAAGGCTGACGTGCACGTGTACTGCGACGGCGTGTACAAGACATTCCCCGCCGGCTACGTGCTGGAGCTGAAGCCCGGCGAGAGCATCACAATGACGCAGGGCCTCTATCACCAGCTGTGCGCAAAGCCCGGACACGGCGCCGTGCTGATCGGCGAGGTGAGTCAGAGCAACGACGACAACACGGACAATAAGTTCGCCGTCAAGGTTGGCCGCTTTCCCAAGATCATCGAGGACGAGCCGCCGTACCGCCTGCTGTGCAACGAGTACCCGCCTGCCGCTGCCACCGCGTCGAAGCTGTGAGGCACGCCATCCCTTCAATCCGAGTCTGTGTGTTTTCTTAATTTTCATTTTTGTCTCTTTTTGTGTTCCCTCTTTTTTGTACGAAGTGTACTTCCGCGTGAGCTGTGCCGCATGTGCACGTGTGTGCGCAGCCCGCGTGGGAAGGAGAGGCCTCGGCTTCTGCTTCTGTAGCATCTGATCCCTCCCCTTATCACTAATCAAAAGACTATTATTATTTCGTACCGTTATTCAAAAGACACAAATAACTCTTCATTTTGAGGTTTCCAAACGACACCTTATGTTTTCTTTTTTTCCTCCACTTATCACTAACCACAAAACGCATTCCTTTTTTCTTATCATCACCTCTAAAGAAGGAAATTGGAGGTACTTATTTGTCTTGTGAGAAAACCTCGAACGACAACAGCAGAAAAAATAAATAAATAATAGTAATAGGAAACAACAGGATCTGAGACTGTCAACGTGTAGAATAAGGTGTTGGTTAACAGACGCCTTGGGCATTGTTGTAAATCTATGTAGATGGCGGCGTTTAGAAGCGTGGGAAACGAGTGCACATGCTTCAGCGAGGCCTGTGTCACAGCTGTACGCGCTCTCAGTGGGGCTTTGAGGTTTCGATGACTACGTATCGTGTAGAGCGTTGATGCCAGCGCGAATGCGTAATACGCGAGGGACTGGTGTGATCCAACTAAAATATATCGGCGCGTGGGTGCGCAATGAAAATATAATGTTCCTCGACGCGGCAGGCCACCTTTCTTTCATCTGTTGGCTTCTACACAACACTGTTCTTTAAAATTTAAATCTTCTCTGCTTGCACTGCTTTTCCTTTTCTGTCCTTTTCCATCCGTATATTGTTGGTGTTCAACATATGCGTTGAAGACTCCACAAACGCTTTTTAGACCATCAAATCAAATAGAAATCCTTCAAGAGTACCAAAACTAAAGGTGTCACATCCAAATGCAGTGCTTATTCATCACCTGCTTTTCTATAACGCTGTCCTACCAAAAAACCAGAAAGAGGATCGCGCTCCGCTGCTCTTGGAGGGATCGCAACCGGGGTTGGAGAATGCTCTCTCTGATTTGACGCACACTAGCGACAACTCCGCGTGCCACGATTAGGATGAGCCCGTGTGTGGCAGCGAGATTTACGTTGAAATGGCGATTGTAACAAACGGCGAACTTTACAGGCTGGGAAGCAGAGGCGGACAATCCAGTGAGGCGGCAGCGCTTCTCGATCACTTTGCGTGTGTCAAGTGGTGCTGCGTCTGCGCTGGGCGTTTCACCCCTTATGGTCGCAGCGCTTGTAGTGCATGACAGCGTCATTTACGGCCACAACGATCGCGGCAGCTTTCTCAACAAGAGGCTGGTCCTATTCGTTGAACGCGTCACAATTGCGGAAAGCCTGCATTTGCTTGGTTGTCGTTGTGGCATGTATAGCTGCACTTCTTCAGCAGCCGCACACAGTCCTTACTCGCAGCATGAAGCTCAGCCCCCTCAGCTGTCTCATAATCAGCCTGCTTCGGCTCCTATCGCTCGCCACCTTCACGGCGGTAGCGCAGCTTACCTGCGCAATCAGAGGCAGGGCCTTGGCGCTTCTGTGTTGATGGCAACTTGTTTTTTATGTCCGTCGCTCACCTGGAGTCGCTGCTGAAGAAGCCTTTCATTCCTGTGGGGAGGCAACACTACTTTCTCTATTCTTTTCCTTTCCCTTACAACTATCACGAGCCATGGCAGACATGTGTTCTTTTTTTTGCAGACAAAATAGCTTTGCCATCTTCCCCTTCTCTGTTTTTGTTTCTGCTGCTTCCTGTGGCCTGTTGTAGCGGCTGTTGGGTTTCGTGCCGCTTTTTTTCTCTCTTGATTTTACCTGTGCTCATCAGTGGTGCAAAAAGAACCATTTCGACACAGCCTACACCTCCCCAAAATTACAAGGAGGATGTGGTGAACGAGTTCTTTCAGAAGGCGCAGGCCGGCCAACTTGACCCTTGCCTCGTTTGTTTGGTGGGAATGACTTTGGCAGTCAATGGGAAATACGCTCAGGATGACATGGAGAAACGAATCCATCGCCTTCTGCACGTTTGGATGCGCGAGCCCCAAGCGACGCAGGGGGAACGGTACAACTTCTTCAAAGCATCAGAGCTTCCTAAAGAGCACCGGCTGAACATCTCGGTGGGACTCCCATTCTTGCCGGTGCCCCTGTTTCCATTCTGCACCCTTACCCAAGCGAAGAGCGGCGACCTTCTCCGGGCTTGTGAGAGCATTGAGGGTGGAGGCGAAGAAGACAAAAATGCAAAATTATGTAAGTCCTTCTACAAATATCCGAACCGTACGCTGCGGGGCAGCGGGTATACCGTTCCGGTGATCGGCTTTGACGGACAGCAACTGGGAGCGGCGGAGCTCTTTGAGGCGAAGGCTCAGTTCAATCTGTTACACCGCCAAGTGCAGCGACTCAGCGAGAAGCACACCAAAGAGTTGGGCCCGACAGTAAGCCGTCGCATATCACAGTTCGAACAGAGGCGTTCAAAAGAGCCAAAACAGATTAAAACGGCGCAGGAGCCGCGACAGCAACGCCAATCACCCACAACACGTCCACGGGTCCGCGGCGGCGCCGCTGATGACTTCGAAGACAATTTGCTCGAGGAGCTTTTCCCCACGACAATGCCGAACTCAACAAACGGCAGTGCCAAGCCCCACCAGCCCACCGGGACGTAACTTGCAGGGGCGGCGATGTCCCCTCACTGTTTCCCTTGTGAGGAGGCTACTTGCGTGCGGGCAAGACCTCCAACGTGGAGCTAGATGCAATATACGCCAGATACCTGCCGCTGCGCTCGACAGTTCGCTGCGACACCATGGTGTGTTTAAATTCCCAGCAGGCTAAGGCCCTGTGCCGGCACATCATCCACTGCAAGGAGGGGTATTTCCCAATATTCATCCAGCACCACTGGATTGCGGGGATCCTACAATATGACCCTACAAAACGGCGAGTCATATTGACAATCTACGACTCGGCCCCATCCGAGAACGTACACGCAGAGCTGCGTCGCAGATTGCGGGCGGTGTGGCCTTCTCTGGACGTTTGCAAAGGACACTGCGCACGTCAACTCAGGTACAGCGAAGACTGTGGCGTTCGCATGACAGCGAACTTTTTTGCGCACCACTTGGCGGTCACAATTGCCGATGGACGCACGATTGCTACACGCCTGCGACCGTACCTGTATAAGACCTCCCTGTCTCCTGTTGCAAAGTCAGAGTTCTTGGATTCTGTCAGAAAGATCCTTACAGCACCACACGTCCGAACTGAGGTCCACGGCGGTGTAGCCCCAGCCGGGCCGCACAGAACGCCTCACCCGCAGACGCGACCAACGCACCGTTCGGAACCCCAACAAGGGCCGAAGGTGGAACGTGGCTGGCAGGACGAACCACCCCTTTTGAGGCCACGCGAAGCTTCTCACACGGAGCCGCAAACCTCTCGCCGTCGTTTTGGCACTCAAGGAAACAAGCCTCGACAAAAGATGGCTGACAAGCATCCGCCGGAGGAGATCACGGCAGTCGCGAAGCGCCTACCATCGCGAGATCCTGCACCTGCGAACACTACAACTATGGGGAATACGGCGAGACCGACGCCAAGCACGCCTGGCGTCGACGTTGGTCGGCGGATTGCCGCCGCAGTGCATCTCATTGAGGAGCACGAGAGGGAAGAAGAGAGGAACGAGACCGAGGCCAAGAAACCAAAAACGGTTATCCATTTCGCAGCTCCCGTCACATCCCGCAAAGACACGACGCGCCGAACTGAAGGTAAGCACGTCTCAGGCGCCTCGCCTTTCACGAAGCCGCTGGAAGGTGGAGCTGAAGAAACAGCCCCGCAGCCAACAGCTCCACAACGGATCGCAGAGATGGCCGCCTTTAGCGAGGAGGCAGCTTTTCGGTCTTCAGTCGACTACCTCTGGGCTGCCACGGCGCTGGCGAACGTCGGCGACAGTGGCACACGCGCGCTGACAGCCCGAGCCCTCATTACACAAGCTGGGCGACTCGGATTCACAAGGGGTATCCCTTACTCGATCCTTGAGGCGCTACGCACCCTCGGAAAGACGCCACGACAGCTACCGCGCCCTTCGACCAACCGGGCCCCAGAGGCCGTGGACGACGAGGTTTACTTTTATTGCGACGCAGACGACGACACGACACTCCCAAGCTGGGTGGAAGGCTTGACTTTCAGCCTTGGAGTGCTCTATGACACCCCAGCCAATCAAAACCTGATGGAGCAGAACGGAGTGCTGTACGGACGATATCGCCTGACGACCTCGGCGAACGAGGCGCGAGTGGGCGTCTACCTGAGTCACGCCCGCTTGACGAGCACCGATGGACCACGACGACAGAGGATACCGGTCGCTGGCAGACATCAACCTGTACCGCCGCAGGGCGACTTCAATAACGAGGCGTGCAGACACTACCGCGCGACTGGGATCGCTGTGTCCCCGGACAGAATTGGCCAGGTCAGCGACAAACAATGCAGCACCGACTGCAGCTCGGCTCCGCCCGGCGATGGCGCGGGCCGAAGGCGACGAAGCAGCGCGGGCGTTGACAGATGAACAAGACCACTATTCAAACGACAGGGGCGGGCTGCTTCCGAGGGGACCGGCCTGCCCGAGAGATTGGTACATCTATGCCAACAAACCCACTCACATCAGTCAGTTGGCGTGGAGTGCGGCGACCAAAGGTACCCGCGCACTGCACAGACGTTGGCTGAACGAGTTACGTGCGATGCCGGCACACACCTGCCACGCCACCGGAACCTCGCCTCGGCGGTTGTCGAGCTGATACGCATGATGGCCGCGTCGCGCAAGTGAGCATGGTCCACAGCGGCCAAGGCGATGGCTTCGGTCAGCGGAGCTCTCCGACAATTACCCCTGTATACGAACCAGACTGCGCCTGTTATCCTGAACGAGTACGTGGAGTGGCAAAAGGCGATGAAGGTAGCCCAACGCTTCGAGCCGGAGCGGGTTTACGAGCCACCCTACCTGGTTACAAAGGAACAGAAGGAATCAGCTCAACGCCGATCCTTGCGCCACCGCGATCAGAAGGCGGCCCTATTCCTCGAGATGATGTGTGGGCCTTTGCGGCCTGAGCTGGGGACATCAGATCGCTGCAATGCAGGGACGTCCGCTTTACGAACTGACGGCGGTGCCGCTTTAGGGTTCTCGCGTCGCAACGCCGTTCGAATCATGCTGCATGTCTATGCCAGGCGCGCAAAAACGCGTTGGTTGCCTCGCCGCTCCCGCAAGAGCTGGGCCAGCGTGATCGCAAACTCGCGCGGCATGGACGACGGGACTGAGTACAGGCCCTGACAACACGCTCCTTTGCCTCGTCGCATTGTCAGTACCAAGCCGTAGTGCGTTGGGTAGATCGTCTCGTCTTCCACCACCAATGGCGGCGGCTCGTCGTTCGTAAATCGAACGTCCCTGCATTGCAGCGATCTGAAATCCCCAGCTCAGGCCGCAAAGGCCCACACATCATCTCGAGGAATAGGGCCGCCTTCTGATCTCGGTGGCGCAAGGATTGACGTTAAACTACTTACTTCTGTTCCGACCACAAAGCGCTGTGTGCTAAGGACCTGGCAGTAAATTCAACAGATGTATACTACGAACTGCAGCGGCTCAATGGGATACGCGATGTACCGCAGATACATCCTCTATCAGAGTGGCCGCTTCACCTGAAACACACGACGCTTCTGAATTGGGACGCGGCTGAACGAATACCGATGACGCAACACAAGACGTGAGATTTTCCTTTATAGTGTCAAGGAGCACTTTGCACCTGCGAGGTTCGCCAGATACCTAACATCCAGAAGTGCCAATAAATGTTACCTGCCAATGGCTGACATCAACCGCGGCGTCGAGATGGGCAAAATGGAGCCATGCCTTGCAGCCGATCACATAACGGGCAAACGTCTTCCGGAAGGGGTACACGGCGTGAATGTGTTTGCCGTCCCCGAGATGAAAGGGCGTCGCCGCCTGATCACAGAGCCCAGCTTGAATGCGTGCTTGGACAAAGCGGAAATTCCGCGCGTCGAACACCCATCACAGCTGGCTCGGCGGCAGGCGTTGAGGTCATCAAAGTATCTTCTTCAGATAGACTTTGAGGCCTTCTACGACGCCATTCCAATCCCGGACGACATCCGCAACAGTTTTGTTTTCAGCGCAAAGGACGGTCGATACTTCCGCCTGTGCACGCTGCCTACCGGTGCAAGGTGGAGCGTCGCTGTCGACCAGGCTGTGACGTGGACGATTGTAGACATCGAGACACCTGTGCGTATCATGACTATGATCGACAACATCCTCGTCACCGGCAAGGAGGGACAAGAGGAGGCCTTTGTGGCGGCTGTCCGCACTATCCTGGATCGGATACGAGCGGTACATTTGCTGACTTCGCCAGATTGTGAGTGGCTAGCGGGTCAAGACGACGCGGCGATTCTGGAAATGGCGGCTGGGTCGGACACTTTCCTTGTGGAGGAGTTTTGGTGGAAGGGCCGCGAGGGGCTGGCCCGTAACTCCGCCAAGAGCGTGGCAAAGCTGGCGGTTGCGCTACGAAACAAAACCTCGTTCACCTTCCCCTCGTTTGCTTCGATGCTGTCACTGATATTCTACATGTTGCACACCACCTTGATGAACCCTGCGAGATTTTTTGTTCTTGCACGCGCTTACAGCGCTGCCGCACAAATGATCCACGCAGGTTACGACTGGGACGACGAGCACAAGACGATCGCACCGCATGTCACCGCGAACTTGCGCGCTGCAGGGGCCCGCCTTATTGAGAATTCGTGAGAGAGCATTGCCACCGACCGTACAGCAACGTACAACGATGCTGACTACGACGTGGTGTGCTTCACGGACGCATCACTAGGCGGCTGGGGAGCGTACGCTCACCGCCGCCCCCGCAATGCCCTGCATTCCGACGGCGGAGGGAGACCCCTCTACACCCACGAGTCCATTACTGCCTACCAGCAGCGGTGGCACAACGAATTGGACCGCGTACGCCACCTCCGAGCGAGGCTCGCGATGCAGGGCAGCAGCTCGCCAGACCCGGAAGACCGGGGGTGCTTCATGGCAAAGTACTCCGCCCACGCCGAACCACACGCCGTGGAGCTTTTGCTTCGCCAGTTGGTCGCAGAAGGCCTCCCCCAGGTTCCAAGGCAGCCATCGACACCGGTCATTTCGCCATTGCCAATGTTCAAAAGCACCACAATGGGTTTGGCGACATAGGGCGCAGTGTTGCCCTCAATAAGCTGTACGAGTTTGCTTATGACCTGTACTACGAGAATGAGATCGATATCGTATTCTTCTACGTTGTCGGGAAGCTGAACCCTGCGGATGTGTTGTCGAGGAGCTTTAGGAATGCAGCAAGCAAAGTTGGCGCACCGCTGACGAAGCGCGTGGTGAAAGACGTGGCGCTGCCGTTACTTGAGTGCACATTATCGCCTTAGTGCAAAGGGCACCGAGTTCCTTGAAACTGAGAAAGTGTTTTGGTATGAAGGACAGTAGATGGAGACGGACTGTGGAGAAGGCGGTGCCATGCCACAGAGAAACAGACTTGAGGTATATTGCCGAAGTAGACCGCGCGGACACCGCTGGACTCACTTCACGGGCGAGCCATTGAGTTCCGCTCATCAAGCGCTTGGAGCTGCCGCACGCGTACTTGCTCTGCTGCTGAGCCGTTATATTGACTCGTCACCCTTCTCTGTGATCCGCTTTTCCTAATCTCTCTCATTGGCAAAACTACTGTCGGCCACTAAACATACATAGGCCAGCTAAACCTGATCAGTTGTCCTGCATTTTCATGAAACGCTATATATATAAAAGAAGCGCAACTAAATTTAGTAGTAGCGTGTCGAGGCGAGAGTGTGTCACGAGCTAGTATGAAATGGTAGTAGGCCCAGGAGGGCCAGGGGCGGGTCGGCACAATGCAATGCATCTTTTTCCCCGCTCCTTCAGGCTGGATAGAGATTATTATTAAACCCATGCAATGAAGACATTCTTGAGGTAAAATACAATGACACGTTCTCATCTATGTTCCCTTTCTGCGGCTTCCCCACTTTTCTGACTACGTCGACAAACGACATTTGAAAGTGCGGTGCTTTTGATTGGTTTCTCCAATCACTGTTTTTTTTTTTTCGGACCCGCCCACACCACCCAATAGCTCAGTATTATTCTTGTTTTTTCTTTGTCTAATTGTATTTTTACAAGTTCTTTCTATATCTTGTTATACATGCTTTAACAATCATCCAGTACGGACCTCACCTCCCTGAAGACCTTCTCCTCAACAAACAACGCGGTTTTGATTTGTGAATCTTTTTCGAATTACACTTATTCACGTTACTCGATTACACAAAGGCACGAAGAGCCGCAAGTCACACAAGGCGCCTAATTAGGCTCAAGTAGATTTAGCGGTTTGCGTGTCATAAAAGAGACGCTTGAATTAACGTCTCAGTGTATCGCGCTATTTATGTTGTCTCGCGTTAGGAAGAAATTTCTTTTTTCCCTTTTCGTTTTGTCTCCATGGGGCGTGTTGTTGGTCTTTTAGGAAAAGATACCTTTAAGGTGACCATCGCCGGCGCTCGCGATTTTTCGTTTGCGCTGCGCTTGAGTCGCCGACTTTTTGTTTTTATTCTACTGAATGCACACGGCCAGCAGCAGGCATAGGCAGTGTGCCCAGCTGGTCGGTTTTTGATGTGCAGTTGTCCACTAATCCATTGAACAATACCAAAGCGGTGCGACGTCCTACATGTGCGGGTGAACGGTGAAGCCAAGCAAATCCTTTGCGAACCGTAATCCCTTCGGAACAGCACGTTCTTGTTTCCAATCCCCCTCGCCCTCACAAAACCTTTCGCTGATCAGGATGGCAACAAAGATCTTCTTCCCCGCATTGCCTCCCCGCTCTCACTCTCTCACTCTCTCACTCTCTCTCTCTCTCAGATCACCACCATCTCTCGCCCACCCACTCACCCACACACATCCAGATACACTGACACTCACACATCCACGTATACACCCGCACACACTCAAAGCGACCGAGGTACTGTTTGCAGGCTACAGAAGCTTCAAACTTTAAAAACACAAGTTTGTACCCCTCGTGTTTTCTGTCTCGATCAGAGGCATGTCACGCTGTCCGGACGTCACGGTGCCACGGGAATACCGGCCGCCCACCACCGAAGACGCGCTGCGCGCTGAGATAGCGGTGGCACGTGCGGAGGCGGCAGATGCACGTGCGGAGCTGGCAGATGCACGTGCGGAGGTGACTGCGGCGAGGTTGGAGAGCTACGGAGCGCTGGTCGCTCTGTTGGACAGAAAGGAGGCGGATGCGAATGTGATGTGGGGCTTCGTGGTGCGCCTGCACGAGCTGAACACGCAGCAAGGGGCGGAGGCGGAGGCGGTGCGGAGGGTCGCGGAGTGGGACGATGGCGTCGCCGGGCGAGGGAGTGATGCCATTGTCGCCCCGCTAACGCGTCCCGGGGCTGCCGCGAAGAGGCCGCGCAGTGAGGAGAGTGCTTGTGGTGTCACCGCGAAGCTCCTTTGCCGTAGAGACGGCCCTTGATCGGTGCCGAGGCCGTTGGGGAGCGGGAGAAGGGTGGCAGCGGTGTGTTGGCAGCGTTGGCCGTTTCGTCGAGAGCAGCAGAGGCGGAGCGGAGGACGCAGGCCACCACCATCACCACCACCCCCACCATCACCAGCCCCATCAGAGCACTCAGCGCAGCGGTGATACACAGCCTCGCTCTCAAGGGAGCCAACGCCGCTGCAGCGGGGGAGGCAGCCACGCCTCCGATTGCGGGTTTTTCCTTTTTTTTTTGTTACTCAGAAAAGGGATGGCGTAAATAGTGTATACATTTTTGTGCGTATCAGTTTACCTCCCCGTTACAGAACTCTTTTCCCTGCTTTTTTTCTGCTTTGATATTTGCTTTACTTCTTCTGTTCTCCAACTGTTTCTTCGTCACGCACCAACGTGACTTGCAGAAAGCCTAAAAAACAATCGGATATGTATATGGGGTTTGCAGGACGCGTCGTGTTTCTCCCCTCTGCGCTTGTTGGCGGTGGGGAGGCGGGGTGCGGTCGAAGGCTGCGCATGCCTCACAGGGTGGCCCTGTGTATGTGTATGTGTGTGTGTGTGTGGATGGATGCAACGCGTGCACAGCCGGAGGTGCGAGTCTGCTTGCGTCACTCAGGGCCCACTGGGTGTGTGCGTGACCCGTCTTCCTCCTTTCTCGCTCTGTTCGCAGCACGGCCGTGTCCCGCGTTCCTGTCTCTCTCTGTGTGTGCACTGTCTCTTTTCCCCTACCCTCTCTTTCCCTCCGACCTCTTCCATCGAGGTAGGGGTGTCAACGTATATACTGACAAGGAGATGTGGCTTCCTGAAAGTGCATGATGGCGCATAAGAGCGTCATCGGTGAGCTCTCTTTCTCTCTTGCTCCACTCCCCCTGCTTCTGCTCTACCTCGCCAGCTCCGTGGAAAAGCTGCTTCTTGGCTTCTCGGGAGTACAATAGAATAAAACAGCCCCCAGACGGCTAGAGAAGGAGTGTAGCATTCCGTGCAGTTCTCTGAACGGGCTTCACGTTCTTTTGGAGAATATTGAAACACTTTGGGTTCTTCGTATGCCAAACGGAGTTGGTGAGAGAGAAGAGAAAAATGCACGCAAAGACCGTTCGAAACAGGTATAAGAGAGATTGAGGGAGAGAAGTGAAAGCCCCATGTAAACAGGCATGTTGCACCGCGTGAAGGAACCTGCCCTGCAATGCGCTGTGATGGACCCCACGATACCTCCTCCCACCTGACACAATCCTTTTCCGTTATCTGCTCTCTCTTTCTTTTTGTTTTGTTTAAAGACTCTCTCCCTCTCTCTTTCTCTAAACCAGCCACGACGGATCAAGAGCTCTTCAACAACAACACCACCACCACCACAAATAAAGAAAGTGGGAAAAAGCACGCTAGCTTTTCCGCGCTCACCGATGCCTCAAAAGACTTCCGCCTCCATCTTGAAGGAAAAGAACGATATTTACCTGAGTGCATGCGCGGCGCGGGCAAAAGCCCAGGCGAAGGATCATGAGGAGAGAGCGCAGCTGCTGCGCCTGTACAGAGACATCTGCCGCCGTGACCCGCGCCCCCTGCCCGGTGCGGAGGCCGCGGAGGCGCGGGCGGAGGTGGTGGCGGACGAGACGGTGGCACGTGCCTCCGTGTCGACGACGATGCGGAATTATGTGGTGTCGGTGGGATCGCCGTTGTCGAAAAGGCTGCGGTCTCGTTCCCCGTCGCCTTCCGTGCGTCACCTCCCCGTCGCCGTCTCGTCCACCACCACCTCCCGGGAGGTTTCGTCCTCTCGCCTGGCAACACCGGAGGACGTGCCTGAGAAGTGTGTCTTGCACGTATCCGGGCCGAGGGCTGCCAGGGCCGCTCTTGAGCTGCTGATCGAGGAGAAAAGCCTCCGTCATCTGGTGGAGGTGGTGAAGCCCCGCGGGATAGGGGAAGAGGAAG
>JASAOD010001737.1:0-20123 GCA_030849845.1 Crithidia brevicula | reverse complement strand
GGTATCGCTGGGGTCCGGCCGTGCCTCCACACTGCCCAGATCCCGCAGCAGTGGCGCCGTCGGTGGCGGCGACTTTTTCAGTCAGGCCTTTGGCGGTGGTGCAAGTGGTGGCAATGTCGCACAGAACAATGGCAACACCATCGCCGCCGAGGGCAGTGATGGGGTGGCTGGTCTGACCCCGCCCTCGATGGGGCAGCCGCACATATCGCCCATCCTAGTGAAGACGGAGGGCGACTTTCCCGGCAGCACGTCCAGACGAGCCTCCTTCAATACATCAAGGCGTGACGCTGAGGGCACCGGCGAGCAACTCGACTCCTCCACCCCGCGCCGTCGTCTCTCAACACGTCGGGTAAGCTTCTCGCAGGGCACGCGGTACTTTAAGAAGGATCCCTTCTACCTCGCCCCACGCTCCGAGAAGGAGTCAGAGTTCGACGACTTGACGCCGCCGGAGACGACGCTTAGTGGCCCGCAGCGTCCGCAGCCGCCATCGATAGCAGTGAAGACGGCAGCGCCTGAAAGTGCCCCCGCGGCGTTGACCCCGGCGCGTCCAGAGATCTCGCCGAGCTACGCACAGCTCACGCTGCTGAAGGACAAGATGACGCAGAACCGCGAGCGCAACATGCTCCTACCCAAATGAATATATATATTATTGTTACTATTGTTACTATTCTAGGCGCTGTCTTTTTTTTTCTGTGTATGTTTACGGATTTCGATCCAGCATTCGAACACCTTATAATGACTTTGCTTACTTTTGTGGAAGAATGCCAGCGAAGCCGAACTTTTGTACGATCTGGAAATGCTGCTCCTGTTGTGATTAACCCTATCAGCAAGAGAACTTCAGCGAATGTTAACCTTTCGGCGCACTAATTCGTTTTTCTTTTGTCCCTTTACGCTCGTGATGAAATTTGTGTCCCTTTTCTTTTCTTTCCTGTCTTTTTTTTTTTTGTCTTACTCATTTCCTCTATGTTTGGCTTCCCATTTGTTTCCAGTTTTGTTTTTTAAATGCTAGTTGAAGGTGTTCACTTCCGCTTTACTTCGATTTGGATCTTTTGCCTTGTTGTGAATGGTAGCTTTCAAAGGCTTTTGTGCTATATGACGACATTTGAAACAACTGTATTGTCTTTCTTCATTTCTTTACACTCTTCTTTTCTTTTCTCGTCCTATCTTTGTTCTCGTGAAGCTGTACATAAGGCCACTGTTAACGCTGTTGTTTTTCGTTTTTTTTATGTCTTCTGCGGTGGTCCGTGTTGTCATTTCTCTCTGTATGCCCTCTCCCTTTTCTTTTTGCTGATTTTGTTGTTGTTTTCAGGTGCGTACCAAAGCTGCCACAGTGTCTTTCTCCCCCTTTTTAAGACTGGTGTGGGAAGAACGTAGGCAGGGGATAGTTTGCCCTTTCGACGTTTTATTATTATTATTATCTTTCGCTATCACCGCTTCTTCGCAAAGCTGAATAATGAATAATACATGTCGATGAGAAGAACAAAACCGACAATCCATGTTTTTTCAGCACAGCAAAACAAAACTAAGGAATGGACATGTGTCACAGGGAGGAACACCTCACTTTCAATTCTAGTCGCAATTGTGGAGACGCTTGGTGAGTGGGTGAAAGTTCAATTGTGGTCCTTGGAGTCGGTTTTAAGCGCTCTCTACTTCGTTTTCTTCAAGATATTCCGGTTGCTTGTGTCGTCTCGAAATGTGCCCGTGAACATCTTTCACACCATCTTTGGCTACACATCTGTTTCACAAATAGATATATAGCTGTGTATTTCACCATCACTTTTTTCTACAAATCAAAGCTGTAAGGCTAATGCTTCTCTTTTTGTTTTCTCTATCCCTGCCGGTGCATGATGGCCGTTTTCAATAAACGATGAATGGGGAAAAACATAAACCAATGCCCAGGCTCCTCCCTCGTCTTATTCTTGTTTCGTTTTTTCTTGCTCAGTCCCCGGGCTCCTATAGTCAGTTTTTTTTTTTTTTTTTAATTGATTCTCTTACGGCAACGTCGCTGCTGCTGTGTATGAAGCCTTTTCTATCAGATCAGAGCACCTGGTTTTTTTTTTTCAACTTCTTTTATTTTACAGGATGATTGGTTCGCGCCCAACACAGACCTCAATCCCTTTCCTTCTCACCCCTCCGCTGCGACTAATAATGATAAAACCAGAATCATTTCTCTCATTCTTCATCTCATTTTTTCGCGTTGAAAGAAGGATTCAATTGCAAATGAACCCTTTTTCTGTCTTGTTTACTGAGTTGTCAGTTGGAAGTACATGAGCTTTTATCACTAAACGAAGCTGCTTGCACCGCTCTTTTCTACAGGTAAGACTGCCCAAACCGCAACCTCTCGCTGTTGTTTTGTTGAGGCTGCTGCGTCGTCCATACGCGCTGGAATCCTTCACCTGTTTGCTCGACGACCGCTGCCATGCTAGTGGAAGGCCGATAGGTTCTACAAGTGTGTCAGGACGAACTCTTTATGGCCTGCGACGGAGTCTCTCCACAACAACAACGACTTTCTGTTTCTTTTTATCGTTGATCCTTTCCGTTTTTCTATTATTATTAATTTTTTTCTAAAACAGCGACAGCGCTGTTGATTATCGAAAGCTGCTTAACCTCTCTGAGCATGTCTTCCGGAAACTGCGCTTCTACAGCGTCTCTCCTTTCCTCTGATATATATTTTTCTTCTGCCCTGTTTCCCTGTAAGAACGAGTATTATTTATTTGTACCACTACATATATATTTCGTTTTTTGTTTTGTTTTGTTACTCCCTCGTAATAGATGTTATGTAACGCTGATACGGCTTCTCTGTGCATTAGGACCACGCCATGCTACTTCTACTGGCTTTAAGCTTTTCCACTGCACCTCCTCCACCTCTGTTTTGCTCTTGGTTTTCTGTCTGCCTCTACTTTCTTTCTCATACTCGAGCTGTACGTGCTCGGCCTTTATCTCACTCACTGCACAGAATGTGCATCTCGTAGCAACGACTTCTCGTTTTTTTCTCAGAGCTTTCTTTTTGTTTTTTGGGAGTCTTTAATTTTGTCCTTGTGTGGATTTATTGAAGACTCATCCAGGAAACAAAACATAAAGGAAGTCTGATATCTCGGCTTGCCATGGACCAAAACAATCGTATTTCTTTTCTTCTCCTTGTATGTATTCCTCTTCCATCTAAATTAAAACCTCTCCTCTTTTTAGTTTTCTCTCATACTCAACATCAAAACAAAAAAAGAAAGACGAGGAACACCGTTTTTTCTTTTTTATATATCTCCCTTTTCTGTTCTGGAATTTTAAGCTCGAGACGTTGTTTTTCTCAGTCTCGAATGAATAGCGCAAAAGGGACTGTTTGTTCGATGAGCCTCTTTTCTTCTTTTCTCTCTCTTTCCATGATAGCTGTTCGCATCGTGATTGAACAGTGTAGCTCTCTCTCTCTCTCTCCTTCCTCAACTTGCTTCAAAGGTGGGACTGTCTGGTCTTCTTGGTCTTGTCTCTTGTCATCACTTTGCTTTTCCCTGTCCCGCCTTGAACATTCAATGCATTGTTGACGTGAGTTGCCTCATTCAACCGTCGCAGTGCAGAGCTCTTTGCTCGCCTGTCATTTTATTATTATTATTTTCTCCCCTTTCTTTTCATTTAGCTCATCTCCTCAGCTCCCGCTCTGCGTACGTGTTTTCTTTACTTTTGCTTTCTCATGGAGAACGCCGCTGAGAGGATCAACATTTATTTATGTTACTCAGGCTCCCCATAAGCGAAACCGCAAGCGTGAGTCAGCTATGTTTCTTCTCTTCGATCGAAAGCAATTTCTGACAGATCTATGATCTTTCTGGTTTTTCTCCTGTTTGAAGTGGGGTAGAGCGCGGAGTGCCTTTCCCATCGGTTTCTTTTACGAACGTGAGTGTGCTCCTTCTTTTAAATAAGCATCAGTTTTGTAGCACTTGAGTCTCTCTTTTTTTTTGTTTTCTTTTGCCACCTGCACCTTTAACAACAGCTGGTTTCCGAAGTATCTTGCGCGTGCCACCAACCTCATACATTCTGAGTATCTTGTAATATTTTTATTTGTTTCCCCTTCGATTCAGTCTTCTTTTTTTTTTTTACTCTTTCTTCTTCTCTTCCCTTTATCGAAACGTGAACGCATTGCGCTTCGTAACTCGACAGTAGTTTGGTTGTGGTGCTCCCTTTTCTTCTGCTTTCCGCTTTTCTTTTGTTTTCTCTTGCATTGTTGCTGTCAACATGCGGTAATGGAAAGCCTCGTTTTTTTTTTGTATAGTTCTTCTAATCTCTCTCATTTTCATTGTTTCTTGTGGTGTGCCTGATCAATAGAGGGGCAGATACAATATCTTCTCCCCGGAGAATGACGGAAGTTCAAAGCTAGCTGATATTTTTTCCCGGGTTTTGTGTACTGCCTCTGTTGTGTCGTCTGTGGTGTTACGCTCTTTCTGTTCTTCTCAAATATATATTTGCGTTGTTTTTTTCATCCCCTTTGTTTCCGTATTGACTTGATGCGATCATTGAACTGATCCGCAGGTTTCCTCTCCAGTCAAGCGAATTCTATACTGATGAACACTGTAGAGTATGTTAAACAAAAGAGTACTCCAGTGAAGAAGCCCTCCTTCCTACTCGCAGCGCCTTCGTTGGGAGCCGTTGCCCTGAACACCATCTTGCAGCTTCAGGAGAAGAGAGAAAAGCGTTGAATCATCTTTGTTGACCGGGGCTCCAGTGGATGAGTTCCAGTTTTTTCAAGCTGCCATCCATACACTTCTCTTAGCTGGTAGGAGCAGATGAAGGAAACTCAATTTGCAGACTCGTACTGCTACCTTCTTTTCTTTCTATCTCAATCAAACCGCTTTCTGTGTCTCTCTTTCATCACTGTTTGCATCGACGTGCTTTTCTTTGTGATTACATTGATCGCTGGCCACTGTAAGTGCAAAGTGGAACTAAACGATTGTCTTGTGTGTGTGTGTTGCTTTGGCAAGGGCGTCCAACAACAATTCATTACCTACCACCATATACCGGTACCCGCTGAAGCGTTTCCCCTGAAGCCGCCGCTCCTTTCTTTTGCATCTCGCATCCTTTCATCTGCTTAAAATTAAAAAAAGGCCGCTATCTAGACCACCGCGGAAGCACTTCTCCGAACTTAATAATATATATATTTAGAGAGCTACGTCTTCGTACTCATTCCTGTTTCCGTAGAAAGTGCATCACCTTTTTTTTTTTTTTTCATATACAACTGCTATTCATCTCATCTTCATTCCCAGCGTAGCTTGTGCGATAAGTTTTCCTTTCTTCTTCCCACACGGCCTATCTCTCCCCCTCTCGCTTTCGTTCTCTCAACCCGTTCAGGAATACAGTGCACGACGCTCACGCGCTATTGCGCTATACAACCTGTCTGCTCCTCCGGATCTGGTCCAATATCTCAGGGATTGCCTTGTATCGTTCTCGAGTGCAATGTACTCGAGTCGTGTGCCAAGTGACTCAATGTCTACTCTCTCTGGTCCATCCGAGGGCTCGCAGAGTGGCACCGCCGCCTCCACCGCCAGCAAGCGATACATGAGCGCGCCTTTTCTGCTTCAAGGCCAGCTTGCCCGCCGCCTGCCCACGAGTGAGCTCGTCGTGGTCGACACCCCTCCCTCTCACCGCGCCAACCCCTGCACTCAAGTCCTCTCTCCACCTCTGCCGTTGAAGGGGGCATCGAGAATGGCGCCTGTACTCCCTTTAAGCGAGACAGCAGGTGTTCTATCTACACGGCACTACCAGCAGCAGCAACACGATCAGCAGCATCTGCAGTCGAATGCGATGGTTTCGTCTCCGATCTACGGTGCCGCTCCACCGGTGCCGCTGGCGCAGTTTGTGCAGGAGGCTTCCGAGAGCAGCAGCACAGCAGCGACGAGCAACGTCTACACGCCTCTCACCACCGCCTCTGCACCGTCGATGCCGTACACGTGGACAGACAGCTACCTCGACGAGTCACCCGAGGCGACGCGGACGCGATGGTTGACACGGCAGACCTTCGGTCCTGTCCTGCAGTCGGAAGGCGGCGCCAGCAGCACCATTGCCTCAACGCCGCGTGAACCGATCTGTGATGGGGAGAAGGTTTGGGGAGCTGTGCTGGACCGCAACGCTCAGGAGCGTGAGGCGTACGCAGCTACCAGACAGGAAGGCAGGCAGAACCTTGTGGAGGTGGGCGTCAATAACAATCGTTCGACAAGGGAGAGTGTTGTGAGTGCGTATAGGCATCCTCCTCGGCGCTTTAACCTGGAAGCTGCGGAGCGAGGTGGAGAGGGTCTCGGTCGCCCAGCTCAACGACAACGAGTTGTTGCCGACGAGGCAATCTCTGATGGGAATCCCCACTCCCTTGGAGTCGTACCCAATGCTTCCCCGACGGCAAAGGCACTCTTCACCGCCTCGAATGACACCAACCATTTCCCTCGCAGTGTCGCACCACAGCAGCAGCACCTCGTCAGCGATGTGTCAACTGTCATCGCAACTGTGCAACAGCCGCGTCGAGGTGCACACATTGCACCCGTAGAGAAGGGACCACCCGTGCCCAGCACCAATCGAAACATCGTCTCTCCTCGGAATGACCCGCTGCCATCAGACACGAACTACGGCGACAGCAAGCGAATCTCCTCCGTCTCTGCTGGGATGCTATCGATGACGTGTGCGATGAGGTCACTGGAGCTGCCTGTGGCTCGCGACGCTCCGCAATCGAAGTCGCCTACTGAGTTGAGGCGTATTTCTATCACCCGCCTTAGTGCTCACAACGGGTCGAGTCGCTCCTCCTCTTCCACCAGCAACAACTCCCTCAGCGATGAAGCGCAGGCGAGTGCGAGTGATTTAATGCGAGCTGGGGGTGCGCGGGCTTCACGGAACGGACCCCTTCGGCGGCGCGTGCTGAGGCCTCTGTACGATGACTGAAGCGACTAAACCTGATTCCCCCCCTTCCACCCACATACCTACTTCAGTTCCACCTATACATAGCAGCCAATGGAGGAGACGCTGGTCACCTACCGGGGCCAGTTCTCGACCTCTTCTACTCATGTTACTCATGTGTAGTTCGTCAGCTGCATTTTCCCAACATTTGTCCCCTTTTTCCTCATCCGCTATTCCTGTTTTTTTTTTTTCTGAATTCTTTACATGTTTTCTGACTTATTTTTGTGTTGACCTATCGTGACACTGCGACTCCGTTTAGCAAAACCAGAGAGGTATCGGTGGGTTTATGGACTCTCTTTTTTCGTTTCACTTTTTTCGATATTCTGTGCGTAGTGTTTCGGTTGCTTCTTACTTCCTGTTTCTTTGTGATGCATCTCCCGCTTCTGTGTGCACAAATGTTGCCAGGGCAGCTGTCTGAACTTTGCATCCCCTGCGGTTCAACGCTAATATGAACGCCGAAATGAGTCCCAAAGCTTCAATTTTAAAATGAAAAACAAAATCGAAAGAGGGACTGTTTAATCCCTGTAGAGCTCGGCTACAGTAACTTCCATTAGTGATGTATAGCGACTCAATCGTCGCATTTATGGTAGACGATGCACGGGCAAAAGTTTAAAAGTATTGCTGATGCTGACCGCACAAACTACGAGCGTGTTTACACTGCCGTCGCTTCTTGAAGATGCTCGTCCTCATACACTTTGCCAGCTGGACTATCAGATGAATACATTCAATAACACATTTTTTCCATTATTCTCAATCGGTGTTTTCTCCTCGGTATCTAAATCTGTAGCTGCGAAAGACATTCTTACACACACAAAAAAGGAAGTCGGCACACCTAGATTTGTTTCTTAGACGCATTCACACTTAGACATAGATACACCCTACATCGTTCATTCATAGTCTCTTTTGAGCATACATAGAGTAGTGTTTGTTTTTCTTTCCATCAATTATTTTGTGTCTCTTTTCCTCCACACAAGCCAGCTGCTTTTTGTCGCTCTCTCTCTCTCTCTTTCTCGCCCACTTCACAGCAATACTAGTGGAAAGCAATGGAGAAGGTCTCTTGCGCTACACCAAGGGCACGGCACAACGCTGGTGTCATCAATGCCGGTGCAACGCCGTTTCGACAGAGCAAGAATCTACCCGAGGCCATCTCGCTCACCAGCACTCCTGGCCACGTCTTCAGCAGCGACGCAAGCGCTACAGAAGACATCGGTGTGGTCTCGGAGGAGTCTCCCTTTTCATCTGTCTCGCCTTCTCAAATAACCTCAATGGACTGCAGCCCTTCACAGGCTGTTGTCGCTCAACATGAAGACGGTCTGTTGAGGGAGCACTTGATAGCACCAGCACCAGCATCAGTGACGGAGGAGACTAAGGGTCGAGAGAAAGATGTTCCGAAGAGGTTGCATGCTCCTACTGCGGTCCAGCTCCCGCCAAAGCCTGACACGAGATCCAAAGGAACCACAGTGACACATAAGCGCGGCGTTTCTGCTCCCGTTACCGGGCATGTGTCCCATTCGCCGTCTGCCCCGATACCGAGTCCCACAAAGCACCAACCAAAACAGTCCATCGTCAAGAGCAGCGACAAAGATGCGACGTCCACCATGTCCTCCTTCAAGCCGCTTAACAGCAATTTTGCACGTCCTTCGTCTGACTTGCTGTCCTTGCGAACAACGAGTGCCGCAACGACGCAGCCATCCACCACAAGCCCAAAAGAGCAGCCGCAGCCAACGCCACCGTCCACGCACGTGCAGACGAACGATAAACCTGACATGAGTGCTGCTGCGCGGTCCAACCCGCACCTCTCCGTCTTGGCCGACCTCCTGGATCACAAAGTCTTCACCGAGGAGGAGGTGCTCCTGGAGCTGGAGGCGATTCGCAAGCGTTCCTTGCTCACCACCGCCCCCTTCAACAAGCGCCTGCTGCCCATCTTGGCGTGGTACCTCCTGCGCGACAAGTTCGGCGAGGAGGCCGCGACGCGCTACGTTGACTTTCTCACCTGTCCCTCCGGTACACCACGTCCGGATGGCGGAGTCAACACAACGCACGTCATCGCCTCTTTCCTGCCACGTGTCAACGCACTGCGTCGAGAGCGCAGGGAGACGAAGGAGCGTGTCCGCAAGAGTCCCACGCACCACTACAGCATCACCCCACCGCGGTCACCGACCGAGGCCGGTAGTCTCTCCGCCGCCACCACGGCCAGCAGTGGGCGACTATCAAAGCGACGCCGCCGGTGCACGCCTGCTTTCGACGCGCTGGCGGACGCGTCGGATATCCCGTCGACGTGGATGTCCAGCCCGCGCACGCCGGCCTCCCTCAGCTCCCCGTCCTCCCCGTCCCCGTCGTCGTTTCCGCGGGATCGCCTGCACCTCTACACGCGGGAGCACGTCATGGCAGACCGACAGCAGGCGAGGGCGGAGGACCGCACCATTCTAGACGTGAAGATGGACGCCGCTGCGACCAAGGCACGCGCAAAGAACGTGTACACGTTGGTAGAGGCCTCCCTAGAGGACAGTGTGCTGCCAGAGCCGTCTATCTTTCAACCCCCTTCCACCTCACAGAACACCAAAACGGCGAGGGCGGCAACAAAGGGTGTGAAGGCCATACCGGAGCCGCTAAGTATGTTGCACGTGGCAAAGGCGGTGGATGGCGTGGCTCCGCAGCATCAGCACCAACACGAGCAGAGCGACCTTCCGACTGGCTTCGCGAGCATGCCGCCCGTCAGCGCAGTGGGCATGGCAGTGGAAGAGGGCATCAGCATGTTCTACCACGACGGTGAGGGCGGTGTGCGTGACATGCTCGCGGAGCAACGAGCCAGTGCAATGCAGTGCGCGCAGACGAAGAAGAACATGAAGGGCAAAGATGCAGCGCAGAGAGAAACGAAGAGAGGAGGAACTAGTGGCGCCAAGGGTCTGCACGGACCGTGCCATGAAAAGAGTTTGACCGTGGCTGGTGGGACACCGAACTTGTCGGACATCCCTTGTGTGCACGACGATGGCGAAAGTGCGCAAAGTGGCTTTTCTCATGAGTGCAGTGATGTGCCGTCAGAGTGCCCCTACTCCTACCTCGAGGGAGATTCACGCCGAAAGGAGGTGAAGAACGGAGTCGCGACGCGCAGCTCTGCAACTCGTCAGCTACCACCGTCTCGCACCGCTGTGACAGACACGGCTGGTCAAACGAGCCTGCTGGTGTACTCAGCCATCGACGGCTGCGAAGACGCGGCGAAGCACGGTGAGGACTCGCAGCGTGAAAGGGTCAATCCGTACTTCGTTACGGAGCCCTGTGTTCTACCAGTGGTGTCCTCCCACAACAAAGCGGCAGCAACAAGCCCACAAAATCCTCGAGATGAGGAAGAGCAACGGAGAGAGCGCGGCAGGACTCCGGAGGAGGAAAGGCCGCATACAGCGCTGGACTTGTCAGCGAGTCGTACAGCCATCAACGTCGACTATTACTCTATTCTGCCTGACGCCTCTCTGGCGACACAGAAGCCCATCTCCTCTCCTGCGTCGCCGTCCGTGGACAAGCGAAGCGAGCAGGGAGGCGAAGAAAGAAGCAAGGAACCTTCTAGCTCGGCCAAGGCGCAAGAGCCTGCTCGAGACGCAACGCAGATGGCTTCTCAATATGGCAGCCTTCTGCCAGGCAGCGACGTAACCTCGAGCACTGTTCATGCACCTGTGAAAAGTCGCACAGAAAACGAAGTTGTAGACTTCAGCCCGTTCGATTCCACCGCCGCCTCGCAGCTTCCGGCACCGTCGCTCTTTGCTAGCCAGAACAACTCTGCCCCCCTCGGTGAGATATCTGCGGCTGTCTTCAGTATGTTTGAGCAGGACACCGCGTTGATGAAGCGAGGCCCAAAAAACAGAGGTGCGCAATCGGTGCGAGACTCCCGAGTTTCATCAGTGAAGGTGGACGAGGAGGAGTTGCCGTACAGCTTCTTCGTTAGTGGTAATCGCAGTGCGAACACAACGCGGCACAGCAACGCGCGCCCGTACAGTATGTTGGCGAGTGAAGTGGTCGGAAACTCAACTGTAGAGACTACCGCTGCATCGAACTTTGCGAACGGGGCAACAAATACCACGAGCGACTTGGCTTTCGGTAGCCTTTTGTGTGGCAGTGAGATGCTGCAGATGTCACAGCGGGCGTCTTCGGCAAGGCCTTCAGGATCTCGTACTGGTATGTCGGAGAGGTCCTCTGCCTTCGTCTTTAGTGGAATGCTGTCAGCAGCTGACGACAGTGCCCTCGCTCGATGCCGTCCCTCACGTGCCTCTGCTCCGTCTATCCTGGGGGACCCATCACAGATGAACAGCCGCAATGACGCTCCATATGGTAGCTTGATGGAAAATTCACAAAGACAGCGTTCACCTGCTCACCGTCAGTCACGCCGAGTATCGCGTGCGTCACGTACATCGTCGACCCGATCAGCCAGTAGAAGCCTTTCCGGCTTGTTCCGAGACAGTCTACACGAAAACTCATCTTCTTCCGCTGGTGACGATACGTCTGAAGGATACGAGAATATCATGCCAGCTAAGCACGTACACAACAGCGACCACAGCACCGCGTCGTCCAAAAGTGGCACCTACCACAGCAATATTCACAATAGCGGCTACGGCAGCATGATGGAGGGCCAGAGCGGCGTGCGCAGCGCCAACACGTCTGCTGCTGGCGGCGCTGCGTCGCACGGCGGCTACAGCGTGCTTGGCGGGAACTCGAGTGCGCAGCCGTCCAGTGCGGGCGGCTACGGCAGCATGATGGAGGGCCAGAGCGGCGTGCGCAGCGCCAACACGTCTGATGCTGGCGGTGCTGCGTCGCACGGCGGCTACAGCGTGCTTGGCGGGAACTCGAGTGCGCAGCCGTCCAGTGCGGGCGGCTACGGCAGCATGATGGAGGGCCAGAGTGGCGTGCGCAGCGCCAACACGCCTGCTGCTGGCGGCGCTGCGTCGCACGGCGGCTACAGCGTGCTCGAGCTGAAGAGCATAGAGGGCAGTGGAAGTGGAAGAAAAAGTGAAACTTTAAAGGGTTCTGTTGCTTCAGGAGAGCAGGAGAGTCATCAATTTGCGCTTTACGATTATGCAACCTGGGACAGCAGCGTTGATGGGTCTGCGATGGACCCGGTAGAGCTGCAGGTGGTCATGAAACGACTGGAGCGTCCAGTTTCTGGTCTGAGAGAGAACAGGGCATGCACTTTCGGAGAGGATGGGTGCCGCTGCGCGCTTGGCGGGCGTCCCGTGCACTCGCTGGTGTTGGGGCAAACGCCAGCGACATCGTCTGCAATAACAAGAAGGTCGCCGAGTACATCATCTACAAATGCGTGCGCTGCGCAGAAGAAAAGTCCTCTGAGGAGTGATCATCTGACCGAAGATATACAGAGTAGGTTGTCTCCAGTGCCGACCGCACCGCTTCAGCAGAGAGACATCAATGCCTTGCCACCTACTGATCAAGCAACGGAAAAGAATCGACGCGCTATACCAGTGCGTACGTCTCCTCGAATCGAAGGAACACCGCTCCGAAAGGGTACGGGCTTTAAGAAGAGAGAGTCGCCACAGCCTACGCACAGCAGCCCGTCGACGTCTGCCTCCGGTGGTGCCTCAAGTCCGGGAGACTCGACCAGACTGGTGGGCATTGGTGCTGCTGCCTCGACATCCCGCAGAGCCAACACCAGCGACAGCCAGACACCCTCTTTTCTCGACGCTGATGTGCACGCGAGCCGCGTCACCATCATCAGCGACCCGCGCGGCAGCAACGAGGTGTCGATACATAACCTGCCCGGCCTCTCCATCATCGCAGAGGAAAGCGTGCGGGAAGTGAGTGACATTCGACAGCTGCACCGACAGCAGCAGCAACAGCGGAAGCACAACACCTCTGCTCTCGGTGAGCATCCTCGTGACCTTTCTTTGATGGCCCCGGTGTCGATTCTCAATAACTCTGCGGCCGCGGCGGTCAGCCGACTGGGTGACTCCCGTCAGGCCCCTGCTCCTGGCAGCCCTGCTGACGTGTCAAAGCCGATCAAGACGAGAGCGGCGCAAGATGGCGTGAGTGTGGTGGGGGGCCTCAGTGTATTGGTCGGGTGTGGCGGAGAGCAGACCGTCAAGGCCACCTTGCCCGCTACTCAGCATGCCCAATGCGGCAACGACCAAGACAAGAAAGACGACGATGTTTCCCTGCGTATGCCGCACGACATGACACACGTGCTGTTTGATGGTCGCGCTCGTCAAGGAGGCCTCGACTGCACCACGGTGGCAGCGCCTACCGTTCCGACAACTGCATCGCTGCAGCGCGACGACAGCTCGATCGTGCGAGTGGTGAGCCCGGAGGTGCATGCAAAGCACACAAATTTGGCCACCATTCTTGCTAGCTCGCGGTTGGACGGCAGCAACATCATCGAGTCTCACGCCTCCACACCCGAGCCGCAAACCTTTCTGCGCTGCTCGAACCCTTCAAAGGTAGCAGGCGCTGTCTTTCGGCAGCATAGATCCATAGACACGACGACTGGGCACCACTCCGCCATCGATCAAAACACAACCGCTGCATCGTCGAGCTCGTCGCTCTCCTCCTCCGCAACAGACAGCACAGATAGCACAGACAGCGACGGAAACAATACCGCCTTGGCGCAAGACACCCATCAGGTGTTCACAAATCCAGAGGTGTCGCAGGAGGCGTCCAGTCAAGTTGCTGTCGCAGCCCCTCGACGACACGTGCGCATGCAGCCACAGCCCACCTCTCCGGAGTCGCCCAAGCAGCGCGAGCTCCGACAGCGGCACCGTACGATTCTTGATGTACCGGGCGTGCCATACGTGCCCTCGCCGGACATCTCCACTCACATTGACAAGACAGAGGCCCATGCGAAGGAGAAGAAGCACGATGAGTTTGTCATGCGTTGGGCACAGCGGGGACTGATGTGGCAGCGGCAAGAGCGGGAGGCGCAGATGCGAGAGGAGTACCACGCGCGGCAGCAGACACGACAAGGGATGGCAGGCCCAGTGATGCACCACCCATCCCATTCACCAGGAATGGGCCTTGGTATTGCACAGAGCCCACTATCGCCTCGGCCACAGCATCGGCAGCAGCCGGGGCGTAACGTACAGGCATATCCGAGGGCAGTGCCGGCACCGATGCCTGGACGCCCTCCGGTGCACCCGCAGCGACACGGGTTTTAGTATTCTCTTTTTTCTATGTTGTGCTATCCATGGAGATACAAGAGTGCCACAGTGGTCGCCAACAGCGTGTTTTTTGCCGATAGATCTTTCTATCTTCAAGTACTTTGGCGGCGGTGCGAACCAGTGTGCATCCAGACACGCGGCTCATAGAGATCTGCGCGCACACAGGTACCCACGAGGACACGCCGAGGAAAACATCTCTTCTCTTTTTTTTTTTAATTATAGATGACAGACTAACTTCTTCGCTTTCAAACCCATGGACCTCATTGAGAAGGTTAGCTTTGTCTGCGTTCCTTTTACCATTTGCCCCAACTTAGAAACGTTTTTTAGCTTTCTCTTGCGTTTACGTTTACAAAGCGTGAGACAATTGCGCTCTTTTTTGTTTCTCCTTCCACAAAATACATACATATTACATAAAATGCGCGTTTACCTTTTCTTTTCTTTTTCTTTTCTTTTTCTTTTCTTTTTCTTCTTCCTTGTGGCGCCCGTGACGTTGGACGGGCACCACCGTTTTTTTCTTTCAATTGTCAACCTGTCTGTTTTCCAGCACAGAATCCTAGAGTTAGAAAGTTGATCTCAAGATGCTGCATGACGCTGTTGTGAAGCTAAGTGTTTCGCTCCCACAGCGCTGTGGATACTGTTTCTGTTGAATGAAAGATACCACAAGAGCTGTTGCATTGGCAATGGAGCTATCGCGTGTTACACAATAATTGAGACATGAACAGGGCGTCTGATTTAAGTACGCAGCTGACTTCATATTGTGAATGTCAACCATAATTCATAATACACACACACACACACACACACCCACGCAAAGATAATATCATGTTTCGTACCGCTTCTATATGCCTCCCATTCTTTCGTTTCTCTCCCTTCTCTATCCTTTGTTTCTGTATCTCGCGCTTTTTTTGTAAATGATTTGGCGCCTTCACTACTTTTGAGGTCAACTGCAGTGGCCTAGTGACGCTTTGCAGGTGGCAGCGGTGTCATTTGATCTTTCGATTTGTTTATATTTTTCCAGGTGAATTGTGGCGCCTAGTTCCATTCTTCCCTAGTTCGTATATCGGCATTTTATCTTGTGTACTTCGCTCTCGTTGATTTTACTGCCCATAATCTTTTTTGAGCATTGCACCTCCCCATTCAGCCGCTACAATTAAGAGCCCCATTGAGTTTTTTCTTCGCACGACACTACGCGTGCTTTTGTCCTGCTTTTCTTTTCTTTGTCTCTCTTTCCATTTGTAGTAGCGTGTCGCACTGGCATTGCCCCCTGCTGTCGCTCACTCGTTTAAAGTACCTACAGTCTCTCTCTACTGTGGCGTGCTTTCTTTGGACGCATGGTGCTCTCTCGTGGATATCATTAGAGATTTCGTAGCCCAGTCTGACTCTTTACTAGTCTCCTTGTGTTTGTGGCAGATCATCAATATATATATTTTTGTTTCAGCCATCTCTTTGGTGGTCCCTGTCACCATGTTCGGCAGAATCCAAGGCATGTTCACCAAGGTGAAGCACAATTTGAACACGATGAATGACATCAGAAACGACAACACTCCGCGTCATCGACCATCGGATAGGTTACCAAAGGTGTCGTCACCGAGGCAGCGACCACCCCACCGAGCATCCAGGCCCACCGCCACACGCCCGAACCCACTTGTCCGTACTCCACTATCGCCACGTGGTGCCTCTACTCCCAGAGCCGGCGCGAATAACCGTCGTGTGAATACCTCGCAAGTCAACGAATCCCTTCTCTCTACGTTAGGACGCACGGCAGCTGTCGACGACAGCGATGCACCGCGCATTGGCGAAGATGAGGAGCACAAAGCCCACGCACAGCAGCCACCACCACCACCGCTGCAACAGGAACAGCAACAACCACCAGAAAGGAAAGTAGAGAAACAATTAACGTTGACCGTGGAGCCGCCACAACCAGCACAGCCAACATCCACCGCAGCGACAACACAGCCCTCCCATCGGCCATCAAGCGCTGCTCCGTACAGTGTGATGAGTCGCATTGCCGGGGACTATGGCCTTGTCTTGGAAGAGAGCAGCAGCGGTGGGTATTACAACCCCGAGCTAGAGGCCACCAATGAAGCTGCTGCAGCAACGGCGCAGACACAGCCACCATACGTGCCCCCTCCACCACCACCACCAGTGACATTCCCAGCTCCCGCGCCGCTCTGCAACACGACCCTCAACACTACCCCGATGTCCTCGAAGGGAAGCTCGGGCGGGTACGGCTTCAGCGCACGTGTGAGCGAGGAGTACGATACCATGCATCGACCTTCACAGCATCCCAGCAGTCCTGGGATAGAGGACTTCGACGATGTCATTGGCTATTTGGCGACCACCACGTCCCCGTCTCAGCCACCCGCAGCGACACAAGACGAAGCCCGAGGTCCTGCTAGCCAGGAACAGAAAGTGGTACCTCTGCCGCCTGTTGCGACGAGGGTGAGGAGGCAGCAGGATGGTGGGCATTTCAGCATGGTGAAGGGACCGACGCGCATGAACAGAAAAGTGGCGAACAGCAGCGACACCACCCACGATTTGAAAAAAGAGTTTTCGAGCGGCAACTACGATCTGCCGTACACGTATATAAATCGCCCTTTGCAGCCTGCGCCGGAGAAGAACCAGCGCGGTGCGGATCATATTCCTGGCGCGCCTACACAGAACTCTCTCACTTCCCGCCTTCCCCATCGGTCATCCACCAGCACATCGGAGAAAGGCCCACACAACAGTGGCGCGATAGGGGCAACGGTAGACCCCCAGCACGCTCATGATGAGGTTTCGCACATTGACAACTCGATGAGTCTCTTAGGGCCGTCCACGCTGCGCCGAGCCAACGACCTCGCTCTCTCACAGTGGAAATACGTGGCCATGGTGGTCAAGAAGGTGGCGGAGAAGAAGACACTCATACGGCAGTCACGCATCCGACCAGAGCGCCGTCCGAGCCTGCTGGCCGCGCACGGGCTGAGCGTGATGCCGATGGAGCGCGTAGCTTCTGCCAACTTGGAGGACAGTTTGGTCTTCGCACCGGAGGAGGAGCGGCCAGAGGTAATGAGTGAGGAGGATGAGGACTTGGAGGTGTCAGTCTACGACGACAGTGGCGAGCCGCTTCTTATCCCCAACTTAAGTGACCTCTTTAACGAGCGGCAAAGCGATACGGCGAGTGAGACTAACACCGTCTATGAGTCCTCAGGAGAGTCGGAGGAGGAGGAGTGCGCAGGTGATGCCCACCCAACGCAGCCGCAAGCAACGACATCATTGGTACAGGGCAATGAGAACTCAGCCTCCTGGTCTCCGTTGAACGCATCTCCAATGAGGCCACATCCACCAAACGCACCTTCACCCACCGCCGCCACCAACGGCGGGGCCTTCCGACACAACAGGCCGCAGTACACCACTACTGATCCGTCCCCGCCACCACCACCACCTTCAGGGCAACACTACGCACATGCGCAGGAGCATCGATATCGACAGAAGATGATGCAGCACCAGCGCCAGCAGCTTCTCCTCCAGCAGCAGCGCCTGCAGCAGCAGCAACAGCAACAGCATACCCACTACCAACCGCCTCCACCGCAGTACCAGCAGCACTCGTATCATGCGACATCGCCAACTGGCTACGCTGCAGGCCGCCACGCAGGCACGGCGAACCGCCACAACACAAACAGCAATAGCACGAGCATGTCGCCCAAGGCAACGGTAGGCATGACAGGCAGGCCGTGGCCGCAGCCCGATATTTACTACGGTCCGCGCTTGACTGCTGGGCGGTCGCGCTTCGTAGACATGACCGCGCTGACTGGGATTCGACTGGGCGACGCGCGGGTGATCAACTCGCCTGTGTGGCGAGCTCTGGAGCCCTCAGCACAGTGAGCGTTGCGACGGTGGGCTGGTCGGAGAAGTCATCTTTGTGCATGTGCTCGCGGTTTCCTTAGTGACTCATGACTCTTTCTGTTGTCTAACGTGTCAAGGAGCTTGGCACTTGACGGTTTAACAGCTTCATTGCCATCAGTCTTCTTTCTTTCTTTTGTCTCAAATGAATAAGCACCGGTGAGGTGCAAAATGTGGAACAACAAGTTTCGTAGACTATATGTGATCGCGCACCTCTTTCTACTGGTATCGTTGCAAAAATCATTCGCGCTTGCTTCTCTTTTGTGCTTCATTGAAGCCTTTGTCCTGATTCTTGCATAATTCGAGAAAAAAGAGCTTTTTTATGTTTGTCTTTTTTCTAACCAGTATTCTTTTTTTATTCTCCGTCTCCTAAAAATGCTCTTCGTTGTTATTTGTTATTTGCCTTTCTCTTTGTTCTTCTTTTTTTTTGTCTTTACCTTAGGGCTCCTTTTTTAAAATAATTTTACTGCTGCATGGGCTCTATTGAAGGTGCTGTGAACACAGGTGCTTTTAAAGCCTGCTGCCCGGGTCTGCAACTTCTCTACGTTAATGCAACGAGACCATCGCCAAGATGGTTCATCTGCGCCACACACACATCACTCTGTGTTGTTCATTCCCGTCTGTTCTTCTTTCTCTACGTGTGGCAGGTCAATGTCACGCTTATCATGTTGGCTTTTTTTTTTTTTTTTTGCATGCGCGTATCATTCAGCCAACCTCATCATTTTTCTAAAGAAAAATAAAAAAAAACTAAATGTTGAAATTTAACCATTTTAAAAAACCCTTTTCTGAAATTTACAATTGTTTGCTTATGTTTTCTTTTTTTACTTTTTGAACGTAGCGCGTCCATGTGACTTAACATTCGAATGATGCTGCTGCAAATCCCCGGTATACACTACAGCTTCTCTCACGCGCGTGATCGCACCGTTTTTTTTTTTTTTTTTAAACAGTGCAGCCCAGCACAATAAGCTGCACCGTCCCTCCTATGTGACTCTTGTTTTCTCATTTTTCTCCTCTAATGATTTACCTCTTGGGGGTCTTTCTCGCCCACCTCATCGTGTTTTATCTTTTTTATTGGTCGATTTGATGCTCTGCTTAACTGTTTCTGTTTTTTTCGTCTGTGCGTGTGTTTATGCAACGGTGTTCTATCTGTGTTGCGATGGACTAGAAGAGGAAGAGAGTGCGTACTGGTGTTGTGGAGGCGTGTGGTGGAAGGCGTTATGCCCGTCTGCGACGACCGTTCACCAGACGTGCTTCCCATTGTTTAGGCGTTCCTCTTCTCTTCTTTTACGCGTCTTTATGGTTCAGACGTCTCATTGTTTTTTCCTCCTGTTTTCCTTGTATTTTTGCTTCCTTTGCTACTCTACAGTGCTCTCTCATTGAGCACAAAAAAAAAAAAAAGCGAAAGACAAGTGTCCCTCCCTGGTTCTCACTCTAACATACCTCGAAGTTTAATGACTGAAGACGTCTTATCTTCTTTTTAACGGAGCGTTTTTTTAGTGACCCTACTGGCAGCGCCTCTGACTGCTGCGATTCACCTAGAGTGCTTATGTTACCTTTTTTCCCCCTGGCATCCGTATCGTGGTAAACCGGAATAGTGTCTGCATTCCTTCTCCCATTCAACCCATCTCCCTGGCTTTCACCTCTCCCCTTCTTGATTGCGTTTGTTCTGTCTCCACTTGATGGTGTCCGATGGCGCATGCGCACTCCATCATTCCATTCAAGAAACAGAGAGAGTCGGAGGCGAGTCGCTGCAGTAGTTCTTTTTCCGATTCTCCTTCCATTTCTGTATTTTTCCTTTTTCTATTTCTTTGTGCGTGTAAGCGTGTGAATGCTAAATAACATCTGGCCGGGACTTATCGTTCTTTATTTTTATTGTGCGTGTTGTTTTTTGCGTGTCTTTTCCAGTGCACGTGGTTCTCTGGTGTGCATGACGAGCACTTTCGTCTAAGCGCAGCACCCCTTCGTTCTCCCCTCTTAGCTCTTGTGTGCGTTTAAATCTCACATTCCGTTTCTTCTTTTTTTTGTTTCTACTCCTGCAACATTGCTCTCTTGTATTCTTTTTTTCTTCTTCTAAGCGCCTGTAACCTATAGTCCTACTGCTTTTTGTTTTGAATCTTTTTTTTTTTTTCTCCTTTCTCCTTTGACGAACCTTTCCTTCTGCGGGACTGACAC
>JASAOD010001736.1:0-20046 GCA_030849845.1 Crithidia brevicula | reverse complement strand
CGGAGCTGTACATCACCTGCAGTGCCGCAACGGCGGACTCGATCTTGGCGCGCTGCCGGAGATCGTGGCTATAAGGGGCGGTGTGGCGCAGCGCCGTGAGCGCCTCCTCCCAGGCGGCGAGCGTTGCGGATGGCGCGTTGGTCAAGACAGCCGAGGAACCGCGGTAGGTGAAGGGCATCATCAACGTGCCACGACCACCGTCCACGTCATCGCCGCCAGCGCGGGTTTGCAGCGGGCCGCTGAGACCGGAAACGCCAACGGCAGACGCCGTTGAGGAGGCCGAGAAGGCTAAGAGCGTCTTGAGCGCATTCAGCGCGGCCGCCTGCCCGCTGGAGCGACGACCGCCGCCGACGCCCCCGCCACCGGCGCCGCCACGGCCGTCGTCATCCTCGTCTCCGCCGCCCCAGATGCGGGTATAGGTACTCTGCAGCAGCTGGAAGTCCTTGTCCTGCAGCTCCTCCATCGTCATCTCACTCGACTTGTCGGTGAAGGCGACGCCGAGGAGGTAGCGGTAGACAACGCCGCGGTAGGCGGGCGGGACCCCCATGCGAGCGGCCTCGCGCAGTTTCTCCAGGTTCACGGCCACCTCGGCATCGAGGAGTTCCTCGAAGACGCGTCCCTGGCTGGCCACGCCGTAGTCCTCATCCGCCGGTATCGGCGATTGTGCAAACGTGCCGTTCGGCGAGTGGAGAACAGGTGAGTAGTTGGAGGACATGAGCTTTTTGGGTTTGTTTTGTTTTCTTTTTTTCACCAGAGAGTGTAGACGATCGCACCTGTCTCGATCTAGTAGAGTGCCCAGCAATAGAGAGAAAATTGCTCCTACTTATTGAGAATTGGTGAGTGGCGTTGTCCGTGTGCTGTTTCTGTGGGCGCTGAAGAGTGCGCACCGCTGTGCAGCAACAATAAGAGAGACGCTGAAGAGCAGTGTGTCGTGCAGGTAACACAAACAATAATATCAATAGCAGAGAAGATTTGGGAAAAGTCAGAGTTGATAGACAAGTAGTGAACCGTATAGCGCTGGATGACGTCAGCGTTTTGTTTTTTCGCCTTTTCACGCAGCAGGAGAACCCTCTACAGAGAGAATCAAAGAGGGTAAAGCAACAGCAACAATAACAAGAAGCGTTATTGCGTCCGCGTGAGATGGTGAGTGCGTGTCAGCAGGTTTCTTCTCTCGCAGACACGCCGCTCTCATAAAGATAAAGGAAAAGAAAGAAAAAAGGTTATGCCTCGCTCTTCAGTGCAGTTGTTTTCGAACTTGAGCAAGCACTGCAAAGCACAGACGAAGCGAAGACAGCGATCGAGGCACGAAACTTCTGCATCTTTCAGCTTTCTGTGCTCCCACTAATTTCTAAGAGAGAAAGAGAGAGTGGCGCTGCCCTCCACTCATCACCCTTCCAGTTTCAGTTCCTGTTTTTTTGTGTAGATAACCATTTCTTTTGTTTTATTTATCAAATCTTGTGTTCACACAAGGCTAAGTGAAGACAACAGAATAACAAAGAGAAGAAAAGTATGCTGTGGATGAAACCTAATGGAAGGGTCGCAACAGTACGAGCCCCCTTCATGCTGGATCGACAACGACAGTCGAATACGTTGAGATGCAATGCGGCGCCTTCTCGACTCGGAAAAAATACAATAATAATAATAATAACGCGTTCGGAGCATTTCTTAAATATATTTCTTCAGTCAACATTCGCACATGCAAGAAACAGCAAACCATTAACACCAACACGTTCAAACAGTAAATAAAAGACAAAGTTTCAAGGCGAAGAAAGAGACGATGGCGCTGCAGCTCCTTCACTCTGCCTGGCCTTCCTTCGTACCCTCACCACTAATTTTCTTTATGCCCGTTAGGCGTTGCCCAGGCGGCTGTTGTACTCCCGGCGGAAGGCCGCAGGGGGCAGCTGCCACACGCGCTCCTTCACCGCCACTGTCACCTCCTCGTTGAACAGCTTTTTAGATTCCGTGACAAGCTCCTCCTTCTTGGCACCAAAGCTGCCATCGGCGTCGCCGAAGTAGTGGTCCGCCAAAATCTGCTTCTCCGATGCGATGGCGATCATCTGGAAGAGCGAGATGACAACGGCGGCCGAGTAGATGGGCCAGAGACGCTCGCGGGTCCAACCCCACACCGCCTGCACAGCACCAAGTGTGGTGTTGAGGGCCTTGTTGACGTTGTACTTCTCCATGAACGAAGCCATCGTGTTGATGCTTCTGCGATCTGCTTTTTGTGCTTGGGGAAGAAAAACAAGAAAACGATGATTTGCTAATGCCAAAAAAATATGTACATATACATGTATAGAGAGAGAGAGAGAGAGAAAGAGAGTCGTGATATGCGAAGACGAGCAGAGAGAGGGAAAGAGAAAACGGAGTGGGAAGAGAGAACCAGAGAGAGTGATAACAGCTCTCTTATTTAGACGTACGCTCAGGTAACGGCTTCTAGTGTGCGGCAAACAGAGTCAATAGAAGAAAGCTTAGTAAGTGTCTGAGTAAAGCGGAGAAGAATGACTCTACCTTTTTTTTTATTGGCGGCCGTGCCATCCCTTGCTGGTGGTATGTGACAAACGCCTCGGATGTGCAACGATATATCGCCCTCTACCTTCGCGTCAAAGGTGCAGGTGTTATGGTTCTGTTGTCTGAGCAGCGAGGTCAGCTGCTGCGATCTATCTATGGGCACCTAAAAACAAACAAAAAAAAGGTTCAACACAAAACAAAAATAATATATATATGTGTCGGGTGGTGCTCAGTAGTCGTCATCGTACAGCGAAATCACTATGTACTTAGCCACAGCGACAATCACGCAGAAACTGCGGGCTCGGCTCATGCTCACCCGCAGCGGCACGCCTTCCATCCCAGCAACCTGGCACAGCGCTACCCTGGAAGGAGAGGCCTGGATGCCCGTGGCAGAACAGTCATCCTCTGCTTCCTCATCCTCTTCTTCCTCCTCCTCCTCCTTTGCGTCAGCGACTACAATGGCACCGTCGTCTTGCAGCACGGCAACAAAGAAGGGCGCGCTTGCCTTCACCGCCGTCCCACCGCCGCCGCCGCTATCAGTGCGCGCGAGAACGGAAGCGGGCTGGCACACGAGCACGTGCCGGTCCTCCTCGAGGAAACCGTACCAGCTGCTGCAGAAGGCGGCACCTTGGTCTTGGGTGAAGTCCGCTCGCAGATGCGAAGCGATGGAAGCGATGTCCACGTCCGCCGCAGTCAGCTCTGTCAGCTCAGACGCCATCATCGCACTACTTCCGCCGGCCGCAGCCTCTTCATTGCCCACTTTATTTTCACTACAATAAAGGCCGTCGTTGGTCTGGCGAAGAAGCGTGCTGGCAGAGAGGCGCAAAGGAGCCACGCCGCTAGACTCGCTGCAGGAGGATTGCAACGTGTAGACCTTGGCGGACTGGGAGTGAATGTACGGAGCACCTGCAGCCTGTCGAAAAGCGCTGTCGGCGAAGGCACGACCCTCCGTAGCCTCTTCCTCCTCTCCTGCATCGCAGAACGCCTCGTTCCCGTCCCTATCGCTCTCTGCCTCAGAGGTGGCGCCGCCAACCTCCACCCCACTCGTCGTGCCCTCCACTACACAGCAACACAGCAGCTGAGCATCCTTGCAACGCAACGGAGAAGCACCTTCAGCGGCACGATGGCCCACCAGCACCGTACACGCCAACGGCGGTGGTGACGCGCTCACTCCAGGAGTTGCCGCTGGACGCAGAGCGCGAGAGCTGAGCTCCTCGTAGACGCGCGTGGCGGTATCGCTGCGGCTGCTGCCACTGCTGGCGTCTTCAAAGCCTGCCGTCCTCTGCGTACCAGATAGTTTGGCAGAGCTTCCGGTGGCAAAGGCTGAAGATTCCGATATCATTTCAAGGAGAAAACTAAAGAGGGCGGGTTGGCGTGTTGCGCTCACAGGGACCTCGTCGATCAGCATGGGCTGCTGCGACAACGGAGGCTGCTCCAGTGGTGTTGGTGAGCCGGCGCGGCCGCCCGCAGAGTAAGCGGGCGCCTCTTGCCTGTCCTCCTCTGCGTAGCCGCCCGACGCGCCGCCTGTGGCAGGCCGGCCGTTGGCGCTCGTCATTACAAAGTGCGTGCCGCTCTCCCAGTGGATAGACTGTTGCAGCACCCACAGCGCCAGGTCCCGCGCACATTCGCCGTCGCTGGCGGCCTGCTGCACAAATGCCTCGTATCGGCGGCGGAGCACACCGAGCTGCGCGACCACGCTTACCGACGAAGTAGACGATGGAGCGGAGAGGGCGTCACGATTCGCATCACAGGAGTCTGCTCCTCGGCTATCCGGCACGTACACGGCGTACGCCATTGCCGCCTCACAGCACCGGTAACACACGTGCGTTACCTCGTACGAAACGGTACGCAGCATCTTCGCCATCGCCTCGAGATCGTCCGCCAGTGCGGCGCGCATCAGGGTCTGCTTTGCGTACCGGTAGAGCTCAATGGGATCTGGATCGGTCAGTTGGGCCACAAGAGCGGTGGCCAGCAGCGGGGCGGCCGCGGGGAGTCCGAGATTGGCCAGCACGCGTCCGCACAGAACACCACGCCAGCTATACAGCGCCTTCTCATACGTTTCCTGTGCGATGCGGGCGTACTCGCGGACGTAGCAGCCAGCGAGCCACTGCGGCATTGCCAGGGATGTGAGTTGATCCCCCAGGCACGTCTCCCACAGCGCCTGCGAGGGCAGCCGCGACGGTCTCTCCCGCTCGTTGTTGCCGAGATTCGAGTTCATGGCAGACTCGCGGACGGTCAGGTAAAGGCAATGATGCTGCTCCACGGCGGGCTGAACGGGTTCGAGGGCGGTGTCGCCAAAAGCAATCAAGGCAGCGAAGCGAAACTGCGCCGCACCGCTGCTGCTCTCGGTCTCGCCCGAACCCGCTGCGGATTGCCGGAGCTGAATGTCTTGGATCTGCACGTCTTTCCACGTGCACCCGCCTTGCGCAAGCGGCAACGGCAGCGCCAGCGGTACACTGCACACCTCGTACAGCCCTCCTACAAGACAGCGGAGGACGCCGTCGCGGCCCAACACAAGAAGCATCGAGACCGACGTCGCAGTGGCGTTCGAGGTAGCCTCTTCGTCTTCTTCGTCACGTCCTCCAGCGTCGCCATAGTCGCAGCCCCAGCCGGCCGCCGCGTCTGCACCGAGCACGGCGCCACCCGCACTGCATGTGGCATTTTCCTGCGTGGCCTCGTCAAACAGCGCTGCCGCTACACCGAGGCGCACCGGCAAACACCGGGTTTGCACCTCAGCTGACATGGTTGACAGCAGCATGGAGGACAGGGAGGGCACGCTGCACCACGTCATGGCTAGCAGAGGGCTGCCGGGTGGAAGGGAGGTGGCCACCCACGGCACACTTGTCGGAAACGTGGAGGAGGACGGGGACGACGGAGAGCCGGGGGCCGCCGGAGCAGCTGCTCCTACTGCTGACGATGGCGCAGCTGCGCTAAAAGCATCATCAGCCGTCACAGGCGAAGTGTTGGTGCTCGTGCCTGCGGTGAACACCCTTACCAGGCTTCCGCCCTCCACGTCGAAAATCAGGATGAGCCCCGACGGCAGCGACACGGTGAAGAGGCGACCTGACGGAGACCAGCAGCAGCGATAGTGCTCTGCCTGACGGTGAAGGGACGCTTCATTGGCCTCGCCACTCGTAAAAGACAAGAGCGAGGAGAGGGCAAAGGTAAAGACAGTGGTCAGGGTCGTGGAGCGATAGACGGTGATGGTGCTGAACGTGACGAGGCCAAATAGATTTGTACAGGGACAGGCGCTTACGGCCAATATCGGCTCCGCTGTCGACTTGGAATGCAAAAGCTTCATTGCGAATATATATATATATATATATATATATATATATATATAAATAATAATTCTGACGGCAGCTGCGACACGAGCAGCAGTGTGTTTAGCAAAGTGCGATTCTGCAATTTGGTTTTTCTCTATATTCCCCTCTTCTGGTGGCGCGTTTGTGTAAGCGGGCCTGTCTATGTTTAGCTTACTTCTTGTGTGCGTGATGGCGTGCAGCTGCTCGGCAGAGATACACCTTCCGTTCTTCTGAAGTGCGAGAATACATGCACTCTATACCTTTTCTTTCTATCATAATAGAAAGGATGACACAACATCGAAGACCGGCAAGAGAAAAAAAAAAATGCGTTCGTGTCGCAAAAAAAAACGAGGGGGTGAGAGGGAGAGGTGCATGAGATGTTCTGTCATGAAAAGGAAAGAAGACAAACCCCCGGCCCTTTTTTCTCATATACACATATATAGGTCGATACGATGGTGTGTCAGACAAGGCCCATTCAATACTTGAAGGAATGTATGCGACTCTTTGCTCAAAAAAAACTAACGTTGAGCTAACGCATCGGCGCCACAATAGTGAAATAGAAGAGGGTGTGAGTTGACATGCTTGGCCTGTAAACAAACACAACTGCGTCTCTCTCTCTCTCTCTCTCTCAATTTCGTTTAACTTTGGGTTTCCGTCATATGGCAACTTTTTAAAAATAATCGAATACTTATGCCGAACCAGGAGAGACATCTTCTGCTCTGCATTGTGAATTAAAGATATGTGCGCGTTCGCCTCTCTGCACGCATCACAGCGATGCGAAGTACACTGCAGCTCAACATTGCCGCGGCTTCCACAACGTCCAAATGCCCGTGCACTCCATAAGGCGGCACCTCTCGCTGTCCGCATCTGTCGTCAGCTTCGACAGCATTTTGTCTCCAAAGAAGAAGCGCACCATGCGCTCGGCATCTGCATTGGTCGCGAACTCGTAGTCGGTGCGCACCCACGTCCGCGTAAATCCAAAGTGCTCCTCCAGCCGCTGTGTGTAGGTATTCTGCCGCGTGGGCTCGGCTGACCCATTGCCGAGCGTTTCTAAAATCACAAGGGCTGCATCAGAGGCGGAGGTGTCGAGCTGGTCCACCATCGCCTGCACCACAGCATCCACCGCGGCGTGCCAGTGATCATCGCCCCACTGCATGCGCATCACATAAGATAAGGACCAAGCGCAGACCATGAGGGAGCAGCGTGGGTGATGGGAGTCGGCGAGGAACCCACTCTGGATGGCTCGGAAAGGCACCGGTCGCACACAGAGTTGCAGCTCCGCACCTGCAGGTGCACTGTCATCAGCGCAGAGCACAACAGACGGCGCGGATGCAGACAACACGCCGACAGGTGCCGTTGTTGCCAGTGGAGCAAGGCGAACGCTGCTGCAGTGCTTCGAGTGCGCAGCGCTGCGAACGGTGTTCACCAGGCACTGCTTTAGCATCGCCACCTCGCCATCGTAGGCGTAGATCGCCTGCACCGCCGGGTGCTGGGCCACCATCGCCTCGATGCGGCCTGTACCACAGCCGAAATCTGCAACGCGTATCCACGGCTGCGCGGAGTGCTGCCGCGGTGCCAGAGAGTCGTTGACCTCTGCGGGTGCTGCAGCGGTGCGTTCGATGCGTCCTAAGATGTCGTGCAGCAGAGCCCTTTGTACCGCGCTGCAGTTGTGGTGATGCATGAGAAGGTCATAGGCCTGAGGGAAGCGCTTGTACATTTCCAGCGTGCCGACTTTAAAAGGTGGGATGAGAGAGGCAACATCGCGGTTCTCCGGCAGTGTGCGATGGGTAGCCGGAGACCGCGAGGCAGCCCAGAGCTCTCGAAGTTCCTTCTTGAGACGTGCATTCAGTAAAGCAGAACTGACAGGTATAGCATCTGACGATGCAGAACTCGATACCACTAATGTGTCTGGTGTCGTGCTCGATTTCATTGGTCGCGGAGAGGATGATGGGACAGGAGTCGTCTCTGCTTTCGATTTCTTTGCCGGTTGCTCGTCTACGGTAGCGGTGCTTCCGCTTGTGTGAAGAGCTGGATCAGCCAACGAGGTCGCCTGCGTCGCCGGATGGAGACCGGAGGAGCCGGCACTTGACTCCATTGTTATTGTTTTCAACACACGTGATACTTGATATGTTTTTTTCCCCCCTTTGACAGAAAACAGAAAAAAAAAAAAATGCATTCACCAACAATGTAGAGATTTAGAGGAAGAGAAGGAAGTCTGTGAGAGTTAGTATATATATACATATATAGGCTGACGACGGTGCAGGCTGAAACGGCGCGACGACCACGAGGATAATCTCACAAACACACACAATGCAGGAAGCCCTAATGCCCGAAAAGACGCACGCGAAGAACAACAACAGTAACTGAAAGGTAGCAGCAAAAAACAACAACAACTTAGAGTGCTGTTTACAATTTAAGTGAGTTTGAGTATGCTGTGCAGCACTCAGGCCGTACTTTTTTTTCCATCTTACTTCTTTAAGGAGAGTGTGCTTTATGCCGTTGTGTATTCTATGCAGGTTTGCAGAAGCCTTAAAACCAGAAAATAAATAATAGATGCGTTTTCTCGAGCAAACGCAATGAGGCATTAGCACTTATCGTCGCGCAGAAGCGTTCGCTGGGATACCTACCTTGCCCCACCTCCTTCCTTCTCCGTCAGTCTCACCGGACACGATGGAGAAGCGTACGCTGCTTCCGCCACTCCAACTCCTCTCGCTTCACCATCGCATACAGGGCCCGCTCCACCAGCTTCGTCTCGAAGCCCATCCGTGCAAGCTCCGATAGCAACCGGTGATGCTCCACCGTCGCCCCAATGGCCACGCGGCGGCGCAGGGCCTCCTCCACGCGCAGGACAAGCTCACTCTGCGCCTCCGTCAGCGTCTGATCGGCAACACCGCTCTTGATCGCGTCGACGGTGGCAATCTTAAACAGCTTGATGGCCTCTTCCGCGTCACTGCGGCTCGCCAGAACATCAAGTCGCATGCGCGCCAGCGACTCGGTAATGCGCACAAGGCTCTCCAGCTGACGGGCAGTGATCTGAATGATCGGCGTCTTGTTGCTCGGGCCTCCGCCTCCGCTTCCGCCGTTGTTGCCGCCATTTGTGTTGCTGCTCATCGCACCGATAGTTTCCAGTGTGCGCTGGTGGGCATCACGGCGCACCTGCACGTAGAAGTCCAACAGCACCTTCATCGCCTCCTCAGAAATCACCGGGCGACAGGACGCACGAGCGTAGGAGATGTACTTGGTGAAGAAGCCGCGCTCCACAGCTTCGGTGCCACCGTTGGCGGCCGAAGAGGATGCCATGGCAGCCGCCACGCCAACCCCGCCACGCCCCCCGCCATTCCGTCGCCCGCCGCCACCGCCACCGCCGTTGTTGGCGCTCTTATGCAACCCAATCACGTGGTGAGCCAGACGCTGGTCCATCTCAGGGTTTCGGGGGTCGATGACTTTGAATATGAGATCAAAGCGGGAAAGAATGGAGCTCTGGAAGTCCATCTGGTCCTCATTTGAGCGCAGCGGATCGTAGCTGCCGAGGGTGGGGTTTGCAGCAGCGAGAACGGAGGTGCGGCTGTTCAGCATCGTGGTCAGGTTTGCCTTGGCGATGGAGATGGTCTGCTGCTCCATGGCTTCGTGAATCGCCACTTGGTCCTGCTCACGCATCTTGTCGAACTCGTCAATGCACACAACACCGCCGTCCGCCAGCACCATCGAACCAGCTTCCAGCACGAAGTCGCCGTTGCCGTTCGAGATCACAGACGCGGTGAGACCAGCGGCGCTGCTGCCTTTGCCAGACGTGTAGATGCCAATCGGCGCAACTTTCTCAACAAACTTCAGCAGCTGTGATTTGGCGGTGGAGGGGTCGCCAATGAAGAGGACGTTCATGTCGCCGCGCAGATAGTTGCTGCCGTTGCGCTTGCGGGTGCCACCGAAGAGCAGACACACAATGGACTTTTTCTGGTCCTCGAGACCGAAGATGGCAGGATCGATGCTGGCGGACAGCTTCGCAAAGACGTTGCCCTTCTTCGCAAACGCCTTAAAGGAAGCCTCCTCCTCTGGCTGCCACGTCATGGTCGAGCGCGACCGCACGCGAGAGGAGAAGTTCTGGTTCACACTCACGACGGCACAGCTGGCGTCTTGGGTGGTGCGGAACATCAGCCCCACACAGCGGAGGTACTGCGCACGCAGCCCAGCCGCCGCGCGACCTTTGCCGCTCCCGCGCTTGTTGTTATCAAATCCGCCACGCTTCTCCTGCACCGACACCACGCCAACCAGCTGCACGCGGGAGCCGGGGCTGATCCGGTCGACCAGGTAGCGGTCTACCACCACCGTCAAGTGTCGCGGCAGCTCCCCGGTTGGCACGTCCTCGGGCAACTCTTGCAGCTTAATGATTTGCTGGTCCTCATACTCGCACTCCATGGGCAGCAGCACGTACGGATTGGGGCGGCACTTCCCAGAGGACGCGCCACCACCACCACCACCACCGTTACCGCCGCCCATGCCACCACCGCTAGCCGCCCCGCCCCGCCCGCCGTTCTCCATGCACTGCGGGGGCAGGTCGACCGAGCGGCCACCGTTGATGTAGGCCTTGCTGCGGCAGCTTGTACATTGAATGGCCGCCCGCACACACCGCGCGTGGGTGGAGCTGGATTTGACAACAATGCCGCTCACCGAGACCAGCTGGGCGACGGTGGCTTGGGCCAGGTTGCGCAGCGCCATCGGCGGAACAGCCCAGAACAGCTGCACTTGAATGGTGGTCTCGCGTGAGTAGGACGGGAACAGTTTCCGCTCCTGCGCCAACTCCCACACGGCGTGCTCCATCAACGGCAGGGCACGCGTGGGGTTGTGCTGCACGGCGCTGAAGAGCACCCCACTGAACTGCTGGAGGTGCGACATCTGCAGCTCTACGTAGTGCAGTCCCGCCGAGAGGTTCTTGCGGAGCATGTCCATGTAGAGAAACACGTGATGAATGCGAAACTGTGTAATGAACTCCTTGGCCAGCAGGCGAATGTCTGTTCCGGCCTCGCTTTCGCCATCGACGCTGCCGCCACCACCACCACCGTAGCCGTCCCCGGCTAGCCCGCCCGTGCCGTGGAAGTTGGTGACATGTACAGCCCCGAGGTCCGACTGCATCTTCTTTGACCTACGCTTATCCTTCAGCGGGGTCCTTTTACTTTTTGAATGTAAGCTTCTCTGTTGAGTCAACCACTAGAGTACGATGCTGTGTCACTCTTGAAAATCGTTGTGTGTGATGCTTTTTCAGGAGTGGAAGAAGAAGAAAAAAAAGGTATTTACAACCACAACAGCAGTAAAGCGGCACTCTTGGAGCTCTATGTGATGAGAAGTGTGCCTAAATCAAAATCCCACCAACAGAGTGTGTTGGAGGTATTTTAAATATGTACAATAGCAGTAGGTCTTGGAATCGGAAAAAAAAAGAAAACGTTTCTCACTTTCCTTTCCTAATCTATGGTTGCAAGCAGTAGTGTGAATGTGTAAATGTCAGTTTGGCTGCTGCTGTCTAGCGTACACGTGAAAACAGCGCCGCTTTACAAAATCAGGCCTTAAGAGACATACGCGAGGAGAAGAGAGAAAAGTAGGAAGTAAAGGCGAAGGTACACTACGCACCAAAATCTGGAATCTCAACGAAGAAGAGGACGGTGTTTCCACGCCAATAAAAAGGGAGGTGCAATGCGCTTCACTCGTGGAAACGTCGCCGCTATCAAACTACCATACACTTTCGTCCTATGGCAAAATCTAGAAAAAAGGAAAGAGCGAGGGGATGAGGCTGAACAACTAACGTCCTCGCTCTGTCAGGGATAAAGCCATCTATTTCCATTCCCCCTAAGTGGAAATGGTAGCGACAGGTGGTTTAGACATCACACCGATTCCATCGATTGACTGTAAGTTTTACTCTAGCAACGACGTCTGGAAAGCTAGCACCTTGGGGGAACGAAAAAAAAAAAACCACAATTCTGCATACTGCTCCTAAGGATTAACAACAACAACAAGCCATTTTTGTCTGTACGGCGGTTTGCCTCTGTCTCCTTGGAGGTAACTGCTTAAGACCGCTGCATGGCGGACGCCAGCAACTCTCTCGGGTAGTCTTCAAAGGGGGCCCTGTCGCTGAGAATTAAAAAGTCGTGGTCCAGTACGCCGTTCATGTGCTTCTCCACCAGCAGCGGCAACAGCCACACCATACTCGCCTCGGAGCTGGAGTAGGGCAGACGATGGTACCGCACCATATCCGCCACAGACAACCGCGTTTCGCACCCGTGCGTCGTGTAGTACTTCACCACCATCAGCAATGCAATGCGCTGCCGAGCCAGCATCAGAATGTTGTGCACGCCAACTTGCACAAAGAAAGGTCCGTGCATCTTCAGAGCGGCATCCAGCAGGTCGAGCCGCGACGTCCGCAGCGCGTTCACCACGTCGACGAGCTGCGGGACATCCAGCGCGTATCGGTCCTTGTCGGACGGCAGCCGGCCCAGTGCGAGTTCGGCCGTGAGCAGCTTCACCTCCAAGACGCGCTTGTTGGACGGCGGAGCATCGGGCGGGTACACCGCCAGCCCCTTCGCCAGCAGCACCGCGGCCGCCTCGGCCTGTTGCATGCGCAGCGGCTGTCGCAGCAGAGCACAGGCATGGCGGTAGTAGAGCTGACAGCGCTCCGCCAACGCAGACGGTAAGCACTCGTGGAAGGCGGCGACGAAGAGCTCCACATCCTCGCTCATCGGCGCATCCACGGCGATCATCTCGCTCACCAGGTAGGCAAAGCTGTGCAACAGGCTCTCTTTCTCCGTGGAGTCGTATATGAGCGTCCATCGGGCGGGTTTGCCAGCTGGGGCGCCGGTGTTGTTGGGCACTAACGCGTGGGACTTCACGCGTCGATTCAGAACAGCGAAGAGCTTCGACGTGACGGCGCCAAGGTTGGACTGCACAGTGGCCACGCCGCGTGCATTAGCTTCGTCAAAGACGGTGCGCACCCGCCGCAGCACCACAGGGATGACGCTGTAGGGCGGCGCCTCGGCCTCGCTGCCGCGCTGAAAGACCATCTGCAGCAGCTCACTCAGCTCATTTGCGTAGTAACAGGCGTCGGTGAAGGCCTCATCCGGGTGGTCGCGCAATCCTGCCTTGTAGGCGGCAAGATCCGGCTTGGAGGAGGACAGCGAGGGGTTGTTGGGGCTTGTCAGGGTGGACACGATGGTGTTCAGATACGTGCCCAAAGCAAAGAGCGCCACCCACACGTCGCCAGGGAAGGGCAGCGCGCTTCCGCCACTCTTGCCTTCATTTGCGGTGATAACCGGCCGCACATGTCTTTGCCACACCGCCAGCATCTCCCCCGCCGTGACTGCAAAGTTCCCCGCAATGCCCTCGCGAACGGCCACGCCGAAGAACGCGTGCTCCAGGGCATCCGCAACGCCGGTTTCTCGGCTAGCTGACGACGTCGTCACGCCCATCGCAGCGGCGGAGGCCAGCTGTAGCAGAAACGACTTGCACAGCCGCGCAGCCAGCGACCACTGCTTCTCATCAGATGAGAGAGAGGGGATCGAGATAGTCTCCGCGCGCGAAACGGTTGTCGGCACCTTTTGTGGTTCGTGCCGTTGCTGTTGCTGCTTCTGCTGCTGTTGTTGTTGCACGTGGCGCGGTGCTGGAATGCTAAACTGCGGGGCTTCGCTGCGGACGCGTGGCGCCGCCTCTGCGCCTTGAGGCGACCGGCTTCGTCTGCGATTGCGTCCATGATCGCGGTGATTGCCACTCTCCACGCGACCACCTTGACTGGCGCTGGGCGACGACGTAAAGGCCGAAGTCGTCGGTGGCGGGACAGCCGCCGCGGAGGAGCCGAACGAAGACTTGAAGGCCGCTGGTGCTGGTGGTGTCTGGGGTAGAGCAGCGAAGGGGCTCGCAGCAGGGGCAAGTTTGGCGGCTGCGTCGGGCTGGGAATCCTTGGAGAGAGCGGTGCGGGTGCTTGACGCAAAGGCCGACGATTTTATCGCGGATGGCGCGCTGCCCGCAGAGAAGACGGAGGAGGCGGCGGGGAGGGGTTGTGACTGCTGTCCGGGCTGTTGCGCAGCTGGATCAGAAGAACCAAATGCGTTTGCGACTGAACCAAAGGTAGGGGCGGGTTTTGCGGAGGGAAAAGGAGGTGGGGCCGCGGCGGAGGGAAAGGCTGTCGGGGGCACCGACGGCGCTTTAAACGCTGACGTCACAGGCGGTGCAGCTAAGCTCTCTGTCTCGCCGCTGCCACCGCTGTTCAATACAGCCGGATTGCCCAGGCTAGCCGGCGCGCTCGAAGTCTGCGAGGTGCTCAGCGATGGCGCCGCTATTGTCGACGGAGAGGACTCCTGCGGCATTGCTGCCGTGGCTCCCCTGCCAAATGGGGAGTTGAAAGAGCTGTTGGAGCTGCTAAAGGCCTGCGTGCTGGCGGCACTCGTGCCTCCGCTGCGGTTGTGGCCGCTGAGGTCTGCACCACCAGGACTGTCCCGATTCCTGTTCTTATCCACAGCCGTCACGATCGGCAGCCCGACAGCTCCGAATGGAGACGGAGCGGAGGATGCGTAGGAAGGCAGAGCGCTGGCACCGGCATCGCGTCTGCCGAAAGGGGTGGCGCCAAGTACAGAGGCCGTCTCGTGGTTGCTGCCTTTTGCAGGGTCATTTGGCTTCGACTCAGGGGCTAACACACTCGTACTGCTGCCTAGAATGCTAGACGTGGTGTTCGCGCCAGCTGTTGCCGCTGACAGATTCCCAAAAGGCGTCGCGGAGGATGGCTTGATGTCGAACTTACGGTGCGGCAGCTGCGGTGGCGACATGGGGCCTGCCCCGGTGACCGACGAATTTGCCGCGGCGGGCTTTGAGGAGCCTCCGATGGGTGCAGGGGGCGGCATAACGGCACTGGACGATGTCTGGTTGCGTCCGCCGAACGGCGATGCTGTTGCGTTGCCAAAGACGGAGCTACTCTTCCACGACTCACTGGAGAGGATTGGAGTAGGGGCTGGTGGCATCGGCGGGAGGGGGAGAGGCGCCGCCGTGAAAGCGGCTCTGCTCCCGCCAAAAACAGGAGCGGTCTGTGAAGTTTTACTCCCCAGCGAGGGAAGCGATGCAGTCGAGCTTGGACCACCGAATACGGGCACAGTAGACAACGGCACAGCCCCACCGGCAAATACAGGTGAGCGCGATCCCGCTGCTGCTGCTGCTGCTGTTGCAACGCCTTTGGTATCGGCCCCTCCCGCCTTACCCGAGAGCACACCAAACGATTGTGTCTGCTGCGGCGCTCGAGGTCCACTGCCGCTGCTAACGCCACTCTCTCCAAAGACTGGTGTCGTCAAGAGAGGAGTCGCTGCACCGTGGCTGCCAAAGACAGGAGGGCCCCCGCTGCCACTACTCTGAGCGCCAAATACGGGTGGTGCTGCCGTATCAAGGATGCCGCCGCCGCTCTCGTTAGAGGGCTTAGCACTACCGCTAAAGGCATTAAAGGCAAACATTTAGAGCAACACTCAGTAAAGGACGAGTCGGAGGCTTTTTCTAGTGAAATGAGTGTCTGTTGTGTGAGGAGGTGCAAAAGTCAAAATAATAATAGAAAAAGAGGCGTCAGGTGCTCGTATCAATGTGTGTGCCAAGGAAGTCACGTGCTCGCACGCTCACACACACGCGACCAAAGTGTAAAAATTAAAACGACTAGTTGTGTGCTTAAACGAGAGAACAGGAGAAAGAAAAGACAACGAGAGAGAAAAAGAAGAGCACGTCAAAAGATTGACAAACGATGACCTGGAAGGGAGCCCATTTCCGATTATTGAAGGTTTCAACAAACAAGCGAAGCAACACGTGGGTGCGCACACCGAGCGAGCTGGATTGTCAACAACTGCGTGCCTCCCTATTTTCTCCCCAGAAAGCCGTTATCAGCTGCATCGCAATCTGGTCCTTCCAGGGTGTGGCTTGTAGGCAGACAATCCGCAACAAGAGAAAGAGAGAGCGCGTGCGAGAGCGGCCGCTGAGATCGGTGTACAGAAGAAGCGCTGGCGGTGTCTTTGCGAATCCTTGCCTTTGAATACTTTCACCCCGCTGTGGCTTCCAAAGGAAAAGAGAATGTAATTCTAGAAAAAAATAACGCACGAGCTCATCTCTGCCTTGAGGTAAAGAGAAATATCGGAGAGGAGAGAAAGAAAAGCATCGACTGCATCAAGTACTGCATGAGTGTCAGTTACCGCTCCAGATACTCGGGCACGCTCTAAGCAAAGACGCATCAGCGCAGAGGCGCTAAAAAAGAAAATAGAGAAAAAAAAACGCCTGCGCTAATCAAATGAATACTTCTTCAAGCCACCGAAGCTCTTTCCTACACGCACTGACACTGGCAGCGGGACAGCTAAGCGCAGGACGCGCGACTGATCCTCCATAATGCATTTCACTGCGCGGGCTACCTCACCCTCGGCCACCCGAGGCACCGCATAGACCAGCTCATCGTGTATACTCGACACCAGCGCAAATGGAGCGGCAGGGAGGTACGGGAGCAGCGAGTGCCGCTGTTGATGCACCGCTCGCATCGACGTCAGTACGATGTCCCCCGCCCCACCTTGAATTGCCAGCGCGATGGCCCGCTGCTTACGCCACTTCACCGATGCCACACCATCTACCGCTTTCCGCCCTGAGAGCGTCTCTACGTAGCGCTCCTGTGCGCCAACTTGGCGCGTCTCGCGCAGGTAGCTCTCCACACGCGGGTACACCTCATGGAAGCGAGTGATGAGCTGCGCTGCACTGAGACGCCCATCCAACCCCGCACCATTCGAATTGTCGTTTGGCTGAGTCGGCTTCTGCACACGCGCAATTCGCTCGTCCATCGTCCTTGGCCCCATGCCGTAGAGGAGGCCGTATACAATTACCTTGACTGCCTGGCGCTGGTGCGGCTGCACGGCGTCCGGCGAGGGCAGTTTCAGCAGGCTTGCCGTTGTCAGCGTCAGCACGTCCACATCGCTCGAGAGGTGCCTCTGCAGCGCGACGTCTCCGCTGAGCTGCGCCAACACGCGCAGCTCCAGCTGATTGAAGTCGAAGGACAGCAGCACACATCCCGGCGGGGCTCGGTAGAAGTGGCGCAATGTCCACTTCGGCTGCTCAGGGAACAGAAGCTTGCACGGATTGGTCTCGGGTTCGTCACCTACGGAGGCCCCGTGGGAGTGCGTGGTGGTGAGGCGCACCCATCGCTCCACGTCCTTCTTTGTTGGGGCGTCCGCCGAGCCGAAGGGCTGGGGGGATGTTGGGCCCTTTTTAGCTGGCGTGGCGCGCAGAGCGGGCAAGGAAAACGTGGTGACGAGAGGAAGCTTTTTTAGGTTTTGAATGTTTGGCACACTGGAGAACATCCGCGCCGTGGTGCTGTGGTGCACTGTCCACGTGGGGTGGACGGAGAAGCACATCTCACTCCACGACGCAGGCGAGTGGGTACGGTCAACCACATCGACAGCAAAGGCGTCGCACGGACGCTCTAGCACGCGAGCTTGCACGTGGTCGGACACTTTACTGAACATGTCCGTCATCTTGCGCTTTATCTCTGTACGCTCCCGAAAGGCGATCCAAATGCACACAAGCTGGCAGGACAGACGCAGCTGCACCGCCACTGCCTTCCTCGCCAGATCGTGGAGCAAAGACGCATCTAGCTTTTGGTGGCTGGTGAGTAAAGCTGCGCCAACAGCGGGCCCGCGGGCGATGCATTGACGAAAGCGCTCTTCAGACATGACCGCTGATGCAGGCGTTGACTGCACGCCTTCTTCGCGATCGTCTTCGCCGAGGTCGTCTGTTTGATTCTCAAGAGTGGTTAGCACCCGCTCCGCCAAGTCCTCCAGAGTCTGCAGCTGCACGTCAAGCACGGTTGTCATGCCGTAGAAGACCGAGTCATCGACGAAGAAGCCGTGGTAGGTCATGACCTCGCACAGAAAGTCCGCGTAGGTGCGCACCTCACACAACTCCGATGGCGAGATGCGCTGGCACACGGCCGCATCGAGCCGAGGTGCAGGCGAGGGTGATTGAGAAGCTGCACTGGTCGTCATCGCATGCAAGGCCGGTGTCACTGCTGGTCCCACCGCACCCGTGACGTTGTCGAAGAATGTGGCCAGCACTTCGGTGTAGTAGAGAGTGAGACTCTTCAGCCCACCATAGATGTCCGCCAACGCGGCAGAATCGTGGTGACGGCGGAGGCGACGCGTGCGTTCGCAGTGTGCACGTTGCGACGCTTGACGGGGCCGCTTCGTGCCAACCATCGCGCCACCAATGTCAACACCCGCAGAGGAATCGAGAGGCTGCTGATGGAGGGGCACAATGGTCTGGAGCAGCTCCACCGCGTCTTTTTCAGCCTTGCCTTGTTCAGTGTCGTCGTCGTCGTCGTTGTTTTCCCCCTCTGTCGCACCTTCTCCCTGCGATGGAGAGGAGCGTCGAGCCATGCCCGCGCTTTCTTGCGCGCCTTCCTCGTCCTCCTCCATCTCCCTTCCCTCTTCACCGCTGCTGCGAATATTGCTGTCATCCTTGCGTGGGGCATCGACCGTCTCGTCATCGTCACTGCCGCTACCAGTGGTGAGCATGTCGACTTCCTCCTCCAACATAGTGCGCGATTCGCGTGGGAGCAGCGCCTGCACGTCCGCCAGCCGCAGTACGCCCTCCGCGGGAAGCGGATGCACCGCGGCCACCTGAGAACGCAGTTGGCGGCCCAGATGCGACCACGTAGTCAGATCCACCACACGCTGAATGTCCACTCGATCCGTGCCAAGAAAGAGAAAGAGAAGCCGATAGAGAAGGCGGCTGTGCAGGAGCACCTTGGTGACGGTGGAGGAGCGCAAAAGCTTTGCGAGCAGCGGGACGGCAGGGTAGTGCTTGCGAGGGTCCAGCGTGTACAGCGTCGGCCGCAACGGTGACGACACACCAGAGGCAGCCGACAATTCTGCAGTGGCCACGGTTGCCAACGCTTCCGCCGCGCCTTGCGGTTGCTGCTGCTCACGTCCACTGCTGCCCTCCGCGCGGCTGCAGAGGAAGAAGAAGGGCTGAACGCTGCTGAGGGCCTCCTTCAAGGGTCCGCTGCTCTGCGTTCCGTAGCTCTGGAGGGTCGCCTCGAACTGCTGAGGGCTTTGCAGGAGTCGTGTGTGGCCTTGAAGCTGCACATCAATGACGACAGGGCCAAGCTGGCCAGCAAGCAGGGCATCGAAAAGTGGCATTATGTCGTGCACGGCAAGACGGCGGCGGGGTCGCAGTGGCAGCGACGCGTTGGGCAGCTGCTGATCGAGCTGTTGCGTGTGAGGCGTTGATGAGGAGGCCGCATTTATGTTATTACTCTCAACTTCATTTCTAGTTCCAGGCACAGGTGCTACATCTCTCACCGCTGCCGCCGCCGCCGCAGCAGCAGCAGCAGTTAGGGGCGTCTCATCCTTGCCGGGGGACGTTGAAGCAAGAGGGCTAACCTGGGCATCTTGCACGCGCGCAGACGTCGTGGTCGGCTCTGCGCTAGGCCTATCTGCTCTTGCGGACACGGCTGTCTCTTCCGTTCTCGTTGTCGTGGGTGCAAGTGCCTCGGATGCAGCACCTGGCGCTGACGAGGAGAGCGAAGCACCGTTGATAGCCGCTTGCAACCAAGAGAGGAGAAGGGCCTCCGTGCTGGATCGTACATCTGACGCTGCACTTTCCGCCATCTCAGACACTTCGCTTCTCTCCTGCTTCGACGGAGTGGCCGTTGCGGGTGCAGGAGTGGCGCGGGCACCAGCCTTGGCTCTAGTTGACTTCTTCTTCCGTCTCGCCATCGTTCCCTTGCAAGCACCTAGCTCTCTCTATGTACACAATTTTTAAAAAGAAGAAAATAGTAATTGTGATACTAATAATACGCTGTTTGACGGGGGATCAAGCCAGGCCAAAACAAACAAACGAAAAAAGCTTTGTAGATATAAGATAAGGTCTACATGTACAAATGGGGTGAGGTGAGCAGAACAAGTTCTATAGATCCGATACGTGACTGCGAACAAATGCACAAGTTTGGAAAGATAAAAAAAAGTCTTTTTTTTTCTAGAGATATAACAGGAAAAAAAAAAAAGAAGGGCAGAGAAAGCGGGGCTTGCTCTGGAAATAGTTTGAGAAAAAAAAATAGTACTGAACACACGAAGGACCATTCAAGAGAGAGAGCAGAGATGCGAGAGGGTGAAATGAGGCGGGAATGCATGGTGGGACAAATTCTGTGGCCACGGAGCTAAGACATAAAGTGTAAGGCCACCGCGATGGAGAAACC